>JAOEHV020008871.1:0-18939 GCA_025447995.2 Isaurus tuberculatus | reverse complement strand
TGTTGTGGTCTGTTTCTTCCACTGAGGGCACTTCTTATAGGCTGCCAAGTTGCGCCTTATATGTGAGCCGCTCAAGCGGACTTTCTAAGACCCTCAACTGTCTGTTGTAAACAGGTTCTGAAAATCCCCGTGGGGAGAACTTGTATATTTATTGTATTGTAAAATGAAGATAAGCGTCGGGTTCATGGGTCACTAGACATGTAAAGGGCTTTAGCCAATCGTGTCGTAATGACGTACCTGCAAAGCAGCCTTAGCCTCTTCAGCTTCTGAGCGACCTTCAAAGGTAACAAATGCAACGGGCTGCAAGATAGAAACGCTAACATTACTCAGAACCAAAGTTTTTGTCTAGTTTCAGCCTCTCTAGAAACTTCATAACGACGAGGGGACTGTTAATAATTTCTCTTGTTTCCTGGCTGACTATCAATGATAATTCAGTGAAACAAACGTATTGTGTCAAATAAGTCCAGAAAGTAAATTAAATCTTGACTACTCAAAACTCTTCGGCTGCTTAAGCTAAACCTGACGGAGGCGGCCAGGTAAGTACGTGACAAAGTTTACTTGCACCCCCCCCCCCTCCCAACCCGCCAGATTAAGTATACTCACCCGGTGAAAAATTTGAGCATATTTTTATATGAAAGATGCAAACAAAACAAAACTTTAAAAAATACCATTTTAAGTATTAAGGTGATATTAGATACATCGAGTAGGTTGTTATATCAAGCCCGCGGTTAACAATCAGTTGGGGTGGGGCACTTACTTAACAGAGCTCCATTTAAACCAGCCTTAGCTGAATTGGACTATACCCTGTCTAAATATTTGAAAATAAATAAATAAATAAATAAATAAATAAATAAATAAATAAATAAATAAATAAATAAATAAATAATTAATTAATTAATTAAATACATAAATAATTAAATACATAAATAAATAATTAAATAAATAAATACATAAATAAATAAATAAACAAACTTACTCAGGCATTGGTATTTGCAAATAGGGCAATAAATAATGATCTTTTACTAAGTAAAACTTCACTACCGTTATGTTTTGGGTGAGGAGGAATGGTTTAGGTTTGACTTGCCCCAGTCCATCTCATGTTCAGTGAAATGCACAGGCAGGCGATAACTGCTTCATACTCACCGATGGCTTCCCCTGTAAATTAGAAGAAAATGAAAAAAAAGGTTAGAGATATATTTTTTCTGACTACCCCGATAAAACAAAAAGAATTGCTGGATTTTCACAGCGCTACGGTTTGGGTAGAACTTTACAACGCATGCTCTTTTTTGGGCTCATCAGCATTTGTACTCTAAAGCGATGGAGAGACAAAAGTCTTTTTTTAACAAGGCGATGCTTCAGAGGGCGAGCTCTCAGAGCCGCTTGATACACTTAGCTCCATAGTTAACGTTTATGGGGTCCGGGGATGCAAAGTTGACGAGTACCAAAAAGGGATTTCTTAAATCACGCAATAACTTAGTTGTCTTCATAGTAATAAACGCCATTAAGAGTGAGACTTAGTTTCCTTCACCAGGCGAACGCGGCCAAGTAAGACCGAGCTTATACAAAACTAGTTTTACCAGCCTTCTCATTTTGTAATGGCCCTCTTAATAAATAGTTTTTTAATTACTCTTTTTCATTTTAAATCTTCGTTTAGATTTAAAACTTTTTCAAAACGAATACTTCATATGTTTTTAAAAAAATAAAAAATCTGACCATTAATTAGCTTGTCTCAATTAGGACCAAAAGTATCAACAATGGAAATTGGTTTCTGGATTACGAAAACAACCGGATGTTCGATGCAGTGTGAATGATAATCAAAATGTGAATGTTTTAAAAAAAATTAAAAGCGTTGTTTGTAACATAGCACCTTTAACCGGTGCTAATTAACGATCTAAGGTTGGCTTTTCTAAATAGGCTCGCCACATTAATAATTTATTTGTTGTGATTAGTTTGAAAACATTTTTGTTAATTTCAACGGTGGGTAGTTAGAGAACGGAAAACATTTGGTTTGGTTCGAACTAACCTGTTTGTCTGTCAACTTCAGCAGTGAGCCTTCATAACCCTAATTAATACAAAAAACATAAGCCCTCAATAAAAGTAAATTAGAAAAAACTTTGTTTCACTGTGAAATTTTGATAAAAACAATATTTCAAAAGACAGCCATGTTACCATGGAAATGGACAATTTTACTTGTACCATTACGCGGCCAAAAACCTACATTTATTGTTAAAAGTTAAGATGACTGCAACCTTTGTTGATCTGGGAATAGAAATAGTCTGCAAACATCAACGTCATAAGTCAAAACTTTTGGGAAATGGCAATTTTTTCTGTTTGTTCGTCCTAGGGTGTTAATGCTAGCAAAATTTTAGTTAAATAAAATAATTAATTCGGGAATTGATTTTTTTTTTTTTTAGTTTTTCTTTCCCATTGAAGCACAGCCGTGTTAAAAATATACAATACTTACACTAGAACATTCAGCTGGCCATTCATAAAACTGGTTAATTTTGGAACTCAAAAATAAATAAATCTAATATTGAACAACAGGTAGAAATTGTTTTCCCAAAAATTGTGTTTCGGACGAGACAAACTTCAAGTTATTTGTACTGCAAACAAAAACATTTGAAATATTTAATGAATTCTCATAATCCTTTACGGAATTGCATTTAGCTTGATTCAAAACAATGGAATCACAAAATATTCACTTTCTCATGAGAGAATGGAAAATGTTTATTTTTAAACTCAACTCTTATAAAACAGTTTTTTACTCAGATCCCTGGGGGAAAATTCTTTGAGATGTCGAAAATAATTCTGCACAAAAACACAAAGGGATGCCATCCATTCAAAGAAGCCTTGGCTCAATTCAGTTGAAGGACAATTGGCTTTATTGAATAAATCAACAAGTATTTGTTTTCTTCTTAAAAGTCTCTTCTCATAAAGTATACTCTTGTAAGTTTGTTAAGAAAACGTGAAGAAATGCGGCATCTCGCGCGAAGATAGATTGATTCCTTTTTTTGAAGTTTGGCATGAAAACTGTCGGCTTTGTGATTCTCTGCGGTGTAAACAACACACAACTTTGTTTATAGATATTTCTTTGTTCACTGATGCAACGATAAAAGCTGTTGATTTCAGGTTGTTTTATTGTGTTCATGGCAAACTATCAATTTATAGTATTTCTTTCTAACACGTTTATTCTTCTATCAGAAAACTCTATCTTTTTTTCCTAAAAATGCGAGATAGAGTGGAATTCGTTCATCATTCTTAAAATACTCAGGTACAATCATTTTCAACGGGAGGTTTCAAGTACACTTCAAGGCAAACTGTTTTAAAAGAGATCCTCTAATTTAAAAGCCGCGTAGAGACAGTAATTTTATGCCTAAAATTAAGTGGTTATTTTAATTCTTATTTAACATAGCGGCTGGTAGTGCTGACAAGAAGCTGAAACCTTTGGGGCTTGAAAATTGTTAAGCCAGCAAAAGTTTTCAAAGCGTTTACAATTCCTACGTTCAGCTCTTTGACAGTTGGAAAACACAAACAAACCGTATCCTTTTAGGTCAGTTACTAATGGACCATTGAGAGACACTGCGGGACCTTGCATAATTTATTCGCAGTGTTCATAGTTGTAATTTCACCAAACAGCCGATATTTTTCGACAATTAAGCAATCCTCAGTTTAAGCGATTCCAAATTTACAAAACAAATCCATTTTCTGATCACTTGTTCTTAATATGCTGTATCTTTGAATATTTTTACTGCTTTCAAATGGATTTGAATATTTCTTTGTCATTTATTAATTGTCCTTGGCTCGTCTATATTCCTTTTCAATTTGTTTGGAGCCATAGAGCGTGAAAGCCAATATCTTTTAATACTGTCATTGCCATGTTAAATAAACGGTTTTGTCCTTCTGACAGAAATCTTCCTTATGTGGTCGCAAGAAACCCTTGGATAGAATGGAAGGTTAAGTTGATAAACTGTTTTTCTTTTGTCTGATTAAAAGAACCAAGACGTTATTGCCTAATTCGTTTCGCAAGCCGTCCTTAGCTTGTTTGCATATTTGATGAAATTTCGCTTTTAAAATAAACATTACAATAGCTGAAACCGCAAGCTAAAAAATTTAGCATTCTCGCGAAGCAATCTAGCGTAAGATTTTAATCATAGGGCAAATGCTGGAGATTTAATATAACAGTCCAATGGTTCTGATTTTAGCGCAATATTCTTAAAATTTCTGGGCGCAGTTTAACTTAGATCTCGTTTCTGGGTGTAATTATATTCATGACAACGTTGAGTGGTTTTGTCACTTCATAAGTCGTCTCTTCCTGTACAAGCCATCAACGACTTGTTAAGTAGGTTTACAGACAGATAATCAGCCACTCGACTGTTAAAACCAAATACCAACAAGATGATACGGATAAGCAAATATAGAAGGCTGCCACCGGTTGACAAAATCAGAAATTTTCTGATTCTCGGTCAGTCCAAGAATCATATTTTGTTTAATGAATTTTTTGAATCACAAATAGAAAACAGGAAAAATATGATAAACGAAACGATTATATTTCATACCTTAAAGGATCTGAAAAGCAAATAAACTTCCCGCGGTTTTACATCAACTGGAAGGCCGCTTACAAAAAGGGTACGAACCTGAGGGTAGATTAGAAAGTAAGAAATGTTGATTAAGTTCTTTATGGGCGTGGAGGGATTCTAATTGCTTTAAATAATGTGCAAAAAAAGAAGTTTTTAAAACTTAACCAAACCTCATCCTCAGATTTCACCTTGTCCATTACTTGCGAAAATTATCCTCTTATAGGTGCGTGGTGGAAACCGTATTTAATTTTATCAGTGAAATCGTGAGAGTGCAAAATTGTGCTTAATGTGCGCTTGGTGTGCAGTTGGTTTGAGGCTTTAAAAGCACTGCAACATCCTACAGCATTAAAATTGCAACTGGTTTTCTATGCAGCTGCATGTTGAAAACAGGTACGCCACATGACGTAAGAATTTCACGCGTGACATTCCTTTACTAGCCTTAAGTGAAAGAATCCCACAGAGACGCTTGGGTTGTCATAACAATAACTTTTAAATCCCTGGACGGAAGGTAATATTCAATCGTAACAAAGCTCAGAATTTTCACCTGATGAATTTTGGCCGAGTGACAAATATGAGAAACCTCGGCACCAGTTTTTTCGTTGACAACGTTGTTATGGAAACAAAAACGCCAAAAGATTGGGAACTAAGCACGAGATCGAGGCTGAATCTTGTTGCGAGGCAAACAAGAAGCAAGATCTTCAAAGAGGTTTAGTTGTTTTGCTCTGGTTGTTGGTAATTTTCTCAAGTTTATAAGCTTGATTTGGACAAGCAGTTAGAGATAACGTACCTTGATCGAGTAGCTCACGGAACTTTTAAAGAATCAGCTTGTAAAAATGATGGTAAGCAGTGATATATTCGTTGGTATTTCTGAGTGAAAACATCAAAAATAGATTTTCTATTCCATGTACTAAAAAACTAGTTTCAGCTAGTTACTTGTTTTTACTATTTAGAAGGAGGTTGAAAATTGCTGCAGACGCTGTTAATTTCTTTTTATTATAAGTCTCAAGGTCCTAAAATATTCTTAGTGTACTTATTGACGATTGTATAAAATAAAGAAACAAAAATTTTAAAATTTTGACTTTTAAAAAATAAATTCTACAACCTCAAAAATTCAGAGTAACAAGATTAATTGTTTTCTAAAAAAATGTTAATTTTAAAATAATTGGTTTAGAAATCCATCGTCGTTATAAATCGTATTACCACATTTCCTATAGATGCATTTCAATGTGATCTGAAATTTTCATTAAATATTTGTAATTTGATATTGTGACTTACCAATCTCTGACGTTTAGTTTTCTAAAATGCAGCATCCATGTGAGTACATTTCTCATATTTAAAGGAGCAATACATAAAATTTTATTTTTACTAAAATTTAAGATATACATGCGAAATACATGCTAATATCTTCAAAATAATAAATAAATAAAATATAATAAAAATTAAAATATTCAAAATAGATATGATTAAAATAATTATTTAATTAAAATTTGATAAAAATAGCTAAACAGATAATTATGTCTAATATATTATGTATATTAACTGCAGAAAGGGTAGAAGTCGCTGATGGCAGACATAAAACTTTTAATAGAAGGGGAAGCTCTGATGGAATCAGTTAATGAGTTCTACAATTTACTAACATTATAGGACAGTGAATGTAAACCATATCTGGCAGTGTAGACATGAGGAGTGACAAGGGAGTCATAACCGCTTAAGTTCATAAAAGAAGATATCAATGAAAGAAAACAGCTATAACTATAATTAGGGGCATAGCAATGTATTGATTTGTAGGAGTTAATTTGTCATTAATTCTCCTATTGCTAAATGATGGATGATACATTTGCTTAAGCAATATTGAAATATCATAGTTTTCCAGCCTTAATTATTGTTAACATACTTTTAAAACTTTTATAATTGTAGTCATCAATTAGAAGAACAAATTTGACCCATGCTCAGCAACAGAAAATGCTAGCAGAAAATAGAAGGAAAGAAATACTACGAGAAGATCAGCTTAAAAGAATAGCTCAGGAGAAAGTTCTGGAAGCAAACCTTTCCAGTGAAGAAAGGATAGAAAATAAGCGATTTCTTAGAAGACTTCAACAAGAAGCAAAAGAACGAGAGATGGATGAGTCCATTCAGAAGGTGAGATAAACTTTGTATTGAGTCATGTCTAAATTTGTTGGTATATTTTCCTCTTTAAAGCATACTTTGATTTGGATACTTTGTTCAAATGAAGTTTCTTTTTCTTTGCTTTCAATTTTGTGGTCTACATCGTGGTAAAAAGAAGGAAATTTATGCATGCATCACAGTAAAGTAATTTCTCAAAAAGAAAATTTTATTTTTTGAATAGGATATTTGACATGAGACATTTGGATTTGAATATCATTATTTAGCAATTGACTATAAAGCTAAGTTTCTGGATGATTGTTACAGGCTGCAGTGAGCAAACAGTTAAAGGAGCAACAACAAGAACAAGAGGAAAGATTGGCAGCTGTAAGTTGAACTATGATATGACAAAAAATGTCTACTTCAAAAAAATATTACTAACCACTTAGAATTGTTTTTTTGGAATTGTAACTTATGTGTTTGTTAAAAACACTTACATTGAAATAAACTTAGTATTCATTTTCTGCTTTTAGTCCTATGATTCATTGTCTTTTATTATCATGCAACCAGTATCTAGCCCCGATCTTTCTAATTCTTGAAACTTGGCCGCAGAATATCTAACAGGCATCTATTCTGGGTATCTAAAAAATTGCTTAATATGGAAATATTATTGGGTTAGAAATTGTTTGTTTTATTAACTGAAGATGATCCAGTTGAAAATATTACAATGATGGCTATTATGCTGATAGTGATCGTGGTGAAGATTATTTAGTTGGTGATGATGATTGTGGTGATGGCAGTTTTGATGATCAATAGTAACAATGAAAATAATGTTGACATTGGTCTTGAAAGTGATTGTTTTGATTGATGCACTTCTTACTTTTTCATACAGGAATTAGAAAAGATAAAACTTGAGACTCTGAGAGATGAAAAACTACGGCAACAGATTCGAGAAAACAGGTTCAAATATCTTAAGTGTAGACATTAGTGAAAAACCGAAAAGTGCAAAAATTTTGTGAGTGATTATGGAATACATTATTCCAACTCTTTAGACATGAAAGCTAAATTTTTGTCAAAAAAATTTAAATGATTATTTGTTAAGTTATTAACTTTCTACTTTCAATTGGTAGCTCAGTTGACTTTTTAATCTTTCTCAAAGGTACAACCTAATATATCAGGACTTCTGGCAAAATTTATTTTTAATTTTAGTTATTTTTTCTTCATGGAGAAATATATCTTAGTTAACAAAAAAAACCTGTTCTCATTTTAAGTACAGTCTGTTGTACACTTCTAATATGAAATTGAAAACTTATTCAATTGAATTTTCTTTAACTGTCTGAACATCATCAATGCAAATTTTAATTAGATGTCAATAATTCTGTGTCTGGTTAATCAGGATGTCTGACTTACAAACAATGAGCTTGACCACTGCCAGCTCACTGTGTTATATCTTTGAGCAAGACTTTTAAATATATTAGTCAATCGTTACTCTGCATATTCCTTTAAAAAATCTAAAAAACCTATTTTCTCACCTGGTTTAGGCTGAAACAGAAATTGGTTAAACTCGGATTTCATCTAAACTGGTTGTGAAGAACTTTTTTAACTCCCAGGTTCACTTTAAGTTGACTGATATTCTTGTTGTTTTATGATAGTGTTGAGCTACGTGAACTGGAGGCAAAGTTGAAAGCAGGGTACATGAACCGTGAAAGGGCTGCTCAACTTGCAGAAAAGAGAGCCATGATACTTGATCAACAGGTATTTTTGTTTTAGAATTATTCAGTTCTAAGTCCTATCCCATGATTTATGAACATAGAGGAGTCAGATAGGTACAGTGGTCATCACTAATGCCTCCAAACACTACTAGTCAAAATCAAATCCTGCATGGGTTACACACCTTGGCTGAAATTTGTTTAATATTTAATTTAACTCTGATTGTTTTTCTCAAGTACTTTAAATTTGCTTTTCCTCTTTCCATAAAATTCAATTTCCAACTAGATCTCTCATTATTGTAAGCATTTAATATATAACAACAATAATAGAATTATCAAATGATAGAATATAAATTCTCCAAGCCAACAGTCTTAAAAGTTGTTTGTATATTCCAGATGTAAAAAGACAATATTCTGTGATTACCAATTTTTAGGGACATCACCCGCTCCCTCTGCCCCCTTCTGTCGCTGCCACTGCATAGTATACCTTCACTAAAGGTATATCCTAGCTTATGTCTGCACTTATAATTATTGCAGAAAAGAGACAAGGAAATTACACAGAAAATGAAAGAAGAATACCGTCGTGCATTGGAGGTAGAACGAGAGATGGAGCAACAAAAATGGCAGGAGAGTGTGAGATATCAGGAGGAGCTGGAGCATCAACTCGCAGAGAAGGAGAAGAGGAAACAGGAAGCTTACGAAGAGTTCCTGAAAGAGAAACTTATGATAGATGAAATTGTCAGAAAGATTTATGAAGAGGATCAGAGGTAAGAATCGTTGAAGTGATGTTGCTCTTTCTTTAAGAAAACTTTTTTTTCACTTACTTTTAAAACATTATGCCAATTTTTCAGGAATACCCATGCCAACTTTGACTGGTGTGTATTTACAGCCTATTAATTATTTTGAGGCTGACTCACCATTTAAACTTTGGAACTCTTTTTCTAAAATTAATTTATTTTCTCCATTGTATTATTGTATTTGGTAAATTTAAAGCTTTTTGATAATATTTTAATGTATTTGAAATAAACTGACACACTAATTTTTAATGTTCATTTTGTTAAATTAAGAATGGTCAAAATCTAAAATCTCCCAATAGCTAACCTGAGTAATTAGTCTTTGGACGTTGTTAGGAGGGACTGCTTTAAAAAAATAAATTGTGTTTTCTTGTGCTGTACGTTCTCTTCTAAGTGGTTAATCAAATTACTTTCTAAATTGAATGTTATAATAAGTGTTGTTCACCTACTCATGACATACTCCAATTCAGCTTCAAGCTGTTTTTAAAAATTGCACAAAAACGTTTTATTTACAAAACTGCAGCTGCCATAATTGCAATTTGGCATCTTGTTTAAAAGTCCTGTTGTAAAGTAGCTGGTCAATGAAAATGATATTGTTTTTTTTCTAATTTTAACTTTGTACATCCTATAATGTTTCCAGAGAGATTGAAAACAGATTACAGAAGCAGAGGGCAACTCAGCGATACATCGAGGAGTTCAAAGCCAAAAGACAACAGGTAAGTTTGCACTTTTCTCTTTGTTATGAAACTTTTTCCTTCCTCTCTCTTCTCTCCTAGGTACGTAGAACATTTCTCCAGAACCATTTCTTTCCTGTCTGTTTTCTTCTTTTAGCTTTTTGCACCTGTGCCAAATGATATTCTTTGTTTTAGCTCTGCCAAACTTGTTCTCTTCCAGCTCTGCATAAGACTTATCATGCGTTTTCCTTGTTGATCCAACTCCAGAGCCACTTTAGCAATTGTACAATCATCTCTCCTTAATGAATGTCTAATCCAGTTCCATGATTTCTTCGTTAGTTTTACCTCTTATTTTTTCTTGACTAGTCTATTGCCAAAGATTTGTGTTCCCTTTCGCACAGCTTAAAATTTGTTGTAATGCAAATTTTCTTGTCGTGAGATTGTCCTGAAGGCATGAAAATCATCCCTGAGGACCTAAATATGAAAACATTCTGGGAGTTCAAAATTCGGAACTCCAAAAGGATAGTCTGCCTTTTATCTGAAAACTGGATCCTCTTTCGTAATCTTTATCTTTACGCCCTAAAGACCGAAATTAAGTCACTATCATTGTCTTTAAGTGGAAGGATCGAGAGCGTAAGTTAATGGAAGAAGAAAACAAAAGAATTCTGGAGTTTGCCAAGCTGCAGCAGCGTCGAGAAGAAGAACGAATGGAAAAGAAGAAGCAACAAGAGGAAGCCATGGCAGTTGTGCAGTCGCGGGTAAGAAGTTAAACTTTTTAGGAAGGCTATATATATTCCAAGTCCTTCCCACAACTTCGAATAGGTTTAGCAGGTATTAGAAAAAACTACAAGAATTGTTCAAAAGGTCAGCCTTAAAACTTTTTACGTCAGTGAAAAGAAAGTTTTCAACTTTAATATGTAGGATACGTTTGAAATATAACAAAATGTTATCTCAGAGTGGTATTGAGTTTCTAGTGACTAGAAGTGCATTCTAGCCGTACAAATAGTTACCCAAGTTTGAGATTTTTCATAAGCCCTTTTCTAGTATTCACTTGGTGTATGTTCTTTTTTCAGCTTGCTAAAGAAATACAAGACCAACAGGAGGCTAAACAAGAAATGGAAAGGTACTTTACGTCACGTCTTTCTTTCATGTCACAAAAATTGTCATACAATCCCCAGTCGGACATCTCTTGTGTCCTTTTGGCTAATATTTATTTTTTTGCGTTTAAAAATAGAATCAGAATGGAGCTGTATCTTGAGGAACAAGAAGAGAAGGAAAGACAACGTGAATTGGTAAGTTCAATAAAGCAAATAACAAAAACATCATTTTTTGATGAATTGTAACGGCGTTAGAGATTCTAGGAAAAGAGATGTGAAAGAACATTGTAAATCTTTTGTTCATTCATTTATTCATTCTATTTTTACTCTGTAGGAGGAAATTAGGAATAGGTTTCGCCAAAGATTGGATCTTCAAGACACTCGACGCCAACAGCTGGCGTTTAAAGCGATGTGTAAACAGGCAGAGAAGGAAGAAGAAGAGGAGTTCAGACGGAAGGTATAAATATTAGTTATATTATTAATCATTTTTAATTCTCACTGGTATTTTTTTTTGCTACCTTTTTTTTGCCATCACGGAAATTGAAATTTTCCTAGTATTTTCATTTATATTGATAAGGAATGAATTCGGAATTTCCAGTTTTGAAATTTTAAAGTTGCGGTCAAATAGCGCCCTTACGTAGTCAGCAATGTCCCAGTGATTAGCATGGTTGAAACGCAACTCCTTGGCCACTCCTTTGCTAGTTGTTCCTATCGATTCAGGTTTGTTTAAGAATACCAACTCCAGCACGGGGCTAACCTGTGATTAATCAGTTTCTGATCAAGAGAAGTCAAAGACTTGCGCGCTTAAAAGCAGAAACTGACCGGCAGTATAAGTAAAGTAGGATTGGAAAATAATTTCTCTTTTCACGATAATATCTTGTTATTATTAGTTTTTTTACTATTAGTTATTAACGTTAACCTGACAGAGAATGGCTTTGCCAGTATTTGGAAACGTTAATGTTTGGTTTGGTTTTGGTCTCCTCCCCTGTATTTGAATGTTAATTTTTCTACTTATTCCCCTACGTAAGAGTATGCCTATAGATATTTGAATCATGAGTACAGTGAAAGTTTCATGTAGCTGTTTGCTGTGCCAGATGTTGGAGAAGTTTGCGGAAGATGATCGTATCGAGCAGATGAACGCACAGAGGAGACGAATGAAGCAACTGGAGCACAAGAGAGCTGTGGAGAAACTAATCGAAGATAGAAGACAACAATTCCAAAGGGAGAGGGTAGGTAGTGGAAATACCAACTTGAAAATGATATGTTTGATTATAACTGTTTGGTACACACGGTTTTAGATTAGTTATACTAATAACAATAACATTAATTTCATGTATCTTGACAAAAATGGACAAGTTGCATAAACAAATAATCGTTCCATCTTTTGAAAATCAGGGGCCAGTTGTACGAAGGGTGAATAGTGCTATCCAGCGGATAAAATCTATACAAAATCTATACAGTGGATAAATCTCATCCAGTGGATAACTTTATTCAACCTTTGTACAACCGGCTCCAGGTGTTTATAACTTGTTCATGGTAGCCATTCCCTTCTTTTCTTCATGTTTTTTTATTCAAGACTTTTGCGAAACCTACGCCATTTTGATTATCTTTAATCGAACTGATCCATATTTATATTCGCATTAACCCTTTAAGCCCCAAACACGACAAATGACGTGTTGGCAAATTCTCCCTACTGAGTTCCATACTTTCTATATAAGCAGTTTGGGAGAATTTGGCTTTCCAACTTCCACAGCTTATTCCACTTGATCAATTCCAAGTTTCTCATTATCAGTTGTAGTATTTTGTTTGAGTTATATAAGGAGAAGTTAGACGTTTATAAATTGCCTTCGGCGTGAAAGGGTTAAAGCAGTGAAATAGAGTTAAAATTTTTAAGGCGTGCCAATTGATTTGATCCTTATGTCATCACAGGAAGCTGAATTGCAAGCTAGAATGGAAGAAGAAAGAATGGAAGAATTCCGTAGACAGATTATCGAGGAAGAGAGACAACGCTTGCTCCGTGAGCACGCCACCAAACTGCTCGGCTACCTACCAAAGGTATAATATCACTGATCCTATTAGTATTACCTTGAAAGGCGTGTCTGGGTCATTGAAAGCATGGTGTAAAGAATTTTCTTGTTGCTCGTACAAGTTTTTGATCTCTACAGATCGGTCCTCAACAAACTTTGTTGTGCATGGCAGCAACGGCTCCCATTGATAAAGACTATACACTTTTTGTAGTTCATATTTGTATACTGAACCCTGTGGTGGTTTCTCTTTTTTAAGTTCAACCATAAAATGTTAAACATTATAGTGATTGAAACTTAAAAGTCTTTCCTCAAGAATTTTTTCGCTCGTGCGTAACCAGAAGCACTGGTAAAATACTCCGCTATTTATGATTTTTTCATTGCTACAGACTGCAGCGAACACATTAGAGAACTGTACCGTTCCCTCAATTTTTCGGTCCGTTTTACGGCCAGAGTGTCTACAGAAATCCGTTTGTTACGTTGTTTGCGGGGTTTGGTTATGTTTTTAAGCATTGAATGCGACTTCTGGGTCACAATCCCTTGTCTTTAGAAAACACTACCAGAAATACTCCAGGAATATGTCAATCTTTAGTTATGTAAACTATACTTTCACATACCTAGTTGGTAAACGAGTTAGACCAATTAGAGTGGGCCTAATTACATGTTTGTTTCGTTTCAGGGTGTTCTGCGAAGTGACAGCGATCTTGATCTATTTAATGATGATTTTAAGAAAGAGTATGCACACCGAGCCCTGGATGTGTTTGAAGATGATTCATATTCCTCTAAATAGATTTTAAAATAAATAACAAGATGGTTGAAATACTTGTTGGTGCTGTCTAAGTGTATAACAGTTTTAAAACAATGACTTATTAGTTTCCATATAAAGTTCTGTTAGCATACCGATTGTAATTCTGAAATCGCGATAAAAGAAAGGAAATGACTATTCTTTTTGTTTGTTTATTTTGAAACAGGTTTTTGATAAAAAAAAAAAAAAAGCAGCGTCCAAGTCCCTTCAACTTTAGTTCTAAAAAGCTAGATAGTGTTTGATATTTGATAATATAAAGTCTTTCAAGAGATACATAAAATTTTTTTAGAACATAAAAAACTATTTTGTGGAAACTGCTATTATATTAAGAGACTCCAGTTTGTTGGTGAAGGGAATTGTCCCGTTTTATCTTATTGGTAACTATCTCTAGCTTGTGTGCTAATTACCAAGACTTCAATAACGTTACCTGTTGTAAATATATATATGATAATAAATTGTAGGTCTCCATTCTTGTCTCCGAGGTTTCATGGTGCTACAAACTCAGAGTTCCACTTTTAAAGGGCCTTTCCCTTTTGTTGTCTCTGCTCTTCTAAGGAGTCCTGACATGGACGAAACACCATTCTTAGATCAATAAAGTGCATATTGTAAAGTACGCTTTATACACCGCAGGATGGTAAGTTAGTGTATAATACCGTTTAGTATCACTCTAGCTAGCTAAATCCTTATACGAGCCTAGTGGCCCACGGGGCCGGCGCTTATATCTCTGGTTTCTGTAGTGTTATAAGAGCGAAAGTCTGTAAATATCAAAAACTCGCGGACAAACTTGAAAATTCGGATTTTCTCATATTTTGTCCAAAGAAACTCTATGGTGAACTATTGATGAAAATCACATTCAAACTTTCGGAGAATTTTTGTTTTCGAGAAATCCGGAAAAAAGTACAATTTCGAATTCGAACCGTCGACACCAAAAATCTTTATGATGGTTTGGCTAACAATGAAAGGGCTCGCGTTATGGCGCCCATTTAGGAATCAAAGTAAAACTTTAGACATTATTTAAGTTATCTTTTGGCTACAAGAAAATGTAAAAATTATTGGAAGTTTTCACCTTTTAAATGCCAAAGTAAACAATTGTAACAACCTATTTTCGACTCCTCTGAAAGAGCTTGAAAACAACAAGTTTTAAAAATCAAAAATCATGGCCTGGGACATGTAAATTTTAGGTAATTTTTATATTTAAATGGAGCTAAGGTTGTTAACTATAACATATAAAAAATTCAGCTTGGGTAATTAAAACGCGCGAGTTTTAGAGGCCCGATGATTTAGCGTATTTTTGTTTTTCCCTTGCATTTAGTGCTTACAGTTTTGGCACGCAAAAATGTGTAAAGTTTTATTTTGGTTGCTAAACGGGCGCCATAACGCGAGCCCTTTCATTGTCAGCCAAATCATCATAAAGATTTATTGTGTCGACGGTTCGAATTCGAAATTTTACTTTTTTCCGGATTTGTCGAAAACAAAAATTCTCCGGAAATTTGAATGTGATTTTCATCAATAGTTCACCATAGAGTTTCTTTGGACAAAATATGAGAAAATCCGAATTTTCAAGTTTGTCAGCGAGTTTTTGATATTTACAGACTTTCGCTCTTAAAGGGATGATGTATCTAATTATGGAAAAATAATAATAATAAATTTGGGATTCACCTTCGCTTTATAAAAGTTTTATTAAGCATGCTTTTATTTCTAGTAATGTTTAAATAAAAACAAAAGTTTTCCTTTGAGACAACTCGTTTTTAACTTGGACCATTTAGTTCGTCGTTTCGGCTGGTGTCTGATTTATTTTGCAGCATTATTTAAAATAATAAAAGCTGTAGCTACTTCAAGTGGTCAATATTTTGCAAATTTGAGCCTTGTTCTTTTTATAAGAATCTGTACTCTACATTTATAATAAAAGAATACTAAACCAAATTTTAAAAGAAAGCTTACGATAATTACCTGTGATTTCCCAGGCTTCATGCTCCACTTTTCAAGACCCGCTTCCTTGCGATTGCTGTAGTCACCAATTTTGAAATATGTGTCCGCCATATAACAAGCAATCTCATAACGGTCTCATAACTGGTAATGGCGGTTGTTAGAACTTGAGTGTCGCTATGATCTTCTCCTTGCAAATTTTTATTATCTTCAAAAACTTGTATTAAAATATAAACAGAACCAGACGCTTAAACGTCTACAAAATATGAAAGTTGTCCAATATTGTTACATAAACACCAGTTAGGACCGATCTTTGAAAGATTTCAAATTCAACACCAAAGGCCTTCTTGTTCCTACATTCTAAAATGGCGGTCGTTGAGTTTCAGTGTAGAGTGTGATCTTCTCTAAGGAAAATTTCACCATATTCAAAACTTTATATTAAAATAAAAACAAAACTAGATGCCTAAACTCTTACAAAATCTCAAAGTAGTGCAATACTCTTACATAAACACCGGATGGGACCGATACCTGAGCGATTTTAAAATGAACATTGGTGACAGAAACAACGGAAGGAACCATAATTCAGACCATGGTAAACGAAAGCCTTCGTGTTGATCGAACTAGTAATGGCGGTCGTTTGATTTTGAATATACACTGATCTACTCTGTGCAAATTTTAGTCATCTTTAAGAACTTATGTTAAAATATAAACAAAATTAGGTAGTTAAACGTCTACAAAATTTGAAAGTAGTGCAATATTGTTACATACACACCGGTTAGGACCGAGCTTTGAAAGATTTCAAATTCAACACCAAAGGCCTTCGTGTTCATACATTCTAAAATGGCGGTCGTTGAGTTTCAGTGTACAATATGATCTTCTCTAAGGAAATTTTCACCATCTTCAAAAACTTATATTAAAATAAAAACAAAACTAGATGCCTAAACTCTTACAAAATCTCAAAGTAGTGCAATACTCTTACATAAACACCGGATGGGACCGATACTTGAGCGATTTTAAATTGAACATTAGTGACAGAAACAACGAAAGGAACCATAATTCAGACCATGGTAAACGAAGGCCTTCGTGTTGATCGAACTAGTAATGGCGGTCGTTTCAGTTTCAATCTACACTGTGATCTTCTCTGTGCAAATTTTCATCATTTTCAATAACTTATATTTTAAAAATGTGAACGTAGTGCAATATTGTTATATAAACACCGGATGGGAAAGATACTTGAACGATTTTAAATTAAACGTTTTTGGCACAAGCAACAGAGGGAATCATAATATAGACGATGTTAAACGAAGACCTTCGTGTTGATCGAACTAATAATGGCGTTTGTTAGAACTTGAGTGTACGCTATGATCTTCTCCCTGCAAATTTTCATTATCTTCAAAACCTTGTATTAAAATATAAACAGAACCAGACGCTTAAACGTCTACAAAATATGAAAGTTGTCCAATATTGTTACATAAACACCAGTTAGGACCGATCTTTGAAAGATTTCAAATTCAACACCAAAGGCCTTCTTGTTCCTACATTCTAAAATGGCGGTCGTTGAGTTTCAGTGTAGAGTGTGATCTTCTCTAAGGAAAATTTCACCATATTCAAAACTTTATATTAAAATAAAAACAAAACTAGATGCCTAAACTCTTACAAAATCTCAAAGTAGTGCAATACTCTTACATAAACACCGGATGGGACCGATACTTGAGCGATTTTAAATTCAACATTGGTGACAGAAACAACGGAAGGAACCATAATTCAGACAATGGTAAACGAAGGCCTTCGTGTTGATCGAACTAGTAATGGCGGTCGTTTCAGTTTCATCTACACTGTGATCTTCTCTGTGCAAATTTTCATCATCTTCAATAACTTATATTTTAAAAATGTGAACGTAGTGCAATATTGTTATATAAACACCGGATGGGAACGATACTTGAACGATTTTAAATTAAACGTTTTTGGCACAAGCAACAGAGGGAACCATAATATAGACGATGTTAAACGAAGGCCTTCGTGTTGATCGAACTAATAATGGCGTTTGTAAGAACTTGAGTGTACGCTATGATCTTCTCCCTGCAAATTTTCATTATCTTCAAAAACTTGTATTGAAATATAAACAGAGCCAGACGCTTAAACGTCTACAAAATATGAAAGTTGTCCAATATTGTTACATAAACACCGGTTAGGACCCATCTTTGAAAGATTTCAAATTCAATATCAAAGGCCTTCGACTTAATAGATTCTAAAATGGCGGTCGTTGAGTTTCAGTGTACAGTATGATCTTCTCTATGGAAATTTTCATCATCTTCCAAAACTTTTATTAAAATAAAAGCAAAACTACATGCCTAAACTTTTACAAAATCTGAAAGTAATGCAATAATCTTACATAAACACCGGATGGGACCGATACTGGTGCGATTTTAAATTGAACGTTGGTGACAGAAACAACGGAAGGAACCATAATTCAGACCATGGTAAACAAATGCTTTCGTGTTGATCGAACTAGTAATGGCGGTCGTCTGATTTTCAATATACACTGATCTACTCTGTGCAAATTTTAGTCATCTTTAAGAACTTATATTAAAATATAAACAAAATTAGGTAGTTAAACGTCTACAAAATTCGAAAGTAGTGCAATATTGTTACATAAACACCGATTAGGACCGATCTTTGAAAGATTTCAAATTCAATACCAAAGGCCTTCGAGTTCATAGATTCTAAATTGACGGTCGTTGAGTTTCAGTGTACAGTATGATCTTCTCTATGGAAATTTTCATCATCCTCCAAAACTTATATTTAAACAAAAACAAAACTAGATGCATAAACTTTTACAAAATCTGAAAGTAATGCAATAATCTTGCATAAGCACCGGATGGGACCGATACTTGAGCGATTTTAAATTGAACATTGGTGACAGAAACAACGGAAGGAACCATAATTCAGACCATGATAAACAAATGCTTTCGTGTTGATCGAACTAGTAATGGCGGTCGTCTCAGTTTGAATCTACACTGTGATCTTATCTGTGCAAATTTTCATCATCTTCAGGAACTTATATTCAGATATATACAGAACTAGATGCCTAAACTCTTACAAAATCTGAAAGTAGTGCAATATTGTTACTTCTCAAACTCATTAATAATTCACCAAGTTAAAACAAAAGAAATCATAACCGTGACCATGGTTTGAAATGTGATCTTAATTAGCATATATTTTTACGATTT
>JAOEHV020008761.1:0-18942 GCA_025447995.2 Isaurus tuberculatus | reverse complement strand
ACCGCGACCAGACAGTAGCAGAGCTGACAAACATGTCGAACGCATTTCACTAATCTATGATTACTTCTAGTTTATTTAAGTATTTCCACCTTTGCCAGGTTTAGAAACAAGCCTGTCGATAAGCTAGCTAGGAAAAATGTAAAAGTGAAACTTCGTTTACACTTTTTGTCTCTTGACCATACTTGTTTAATTTTTTTTTAATAGAAATAAACCATTTATGTTCGAAGCTCATTCGACACGTTTTAAAGTGAATAAATATCCCCAATATACAGGTGTTTTAAGTGAACCCACTTTTTTAAAAAAAGAAAAAAATATGTGTTTTTTATATATCTTATGAGCTCCATGATATTGGTCGGCATCTGCCAGTTTTGGATTTCACAACAACAGAACACAAGCATAAGGTCGAATCACTTCAGTTCCGGCCAAGATGTTAGTCTAGTATTATGACGGTTGACAATTAAAACAAGATTGTAGAAATCTATTCAAAATAAGAGCTTTCAGTGAATCTAAAAAATACACAAATATAATTATGATTGTTGCCTGCTTGTCTTGGCGTTCGTTCGATAATCATTTATCGCTTATTAAAAATTAATAATGTTCGGGTCTTTCTTTTACGGACGATGCTAATGTTTTAAAGAAAACAAGTTAAATGAACTTCTTCCTTTGTGTTATCTTTTGTATACAGTATCTAAATATCAAGTTTGCCTTTCAAACTATGCAAGTTTTTCTAGTTTTCTGTTGACTACAAAGATGTATTTTCTGTTATTAAACAAATTGTTTGTTTATAATTATGTTTTATTGATTTCTTCTCAACATCACAGCTTTGCAAATTTTTTTTATTCGTCCGCCAATTAAATCGTGTTAAAATTGTCAACTAAGCAACCAACCAAACTTAGCATATTTTTGACTCTGATAAGTTTGGACGGAGATGATCGCAGACAAAGTGCCCAAAAGTTATTCCGGAACAAACATTTTTTGTAAATATATGATTTCTTTCATACAAAAGTCAAAATGACTTGAGTCTAATGTTGAGTCTAACTCTGTCAAAGCCATAATTTCCGTTCTGATCTGAAGGAATTTATTCTAGATAGATCTTTTTAAGATTAAGTCCTTCAGTTCTCAAGATTTTTCTGTGTTACTTCCTTGATGTAAAGAGTTTATACATTGTCACAAAACAGGAATAAATTCAGGTTCTCCTCAGCAATGGGAGATTGAATAGTTGATAAAAATGGACTCGGAAGAAATCCGGAAAAATCGACAGTACAGCTACTGGTTTTCTTATCATTTAGGCCACATTCGATTTATTAAAACTGGAGGGTTGCAGTATCCGTGGACAAGCTGTGATAATTGTACTAATGCACTAGAAAGTCTTCTATACACAAGTCCGACAAGTGATTTTGGTTTGCTAACGAAACAGGCTGTTTTGAAAAAAGTCCTAAAAGAACGTCAAGCAGAGAAGACAAAGACATCTGAAAAGGTAAGGAAATTGGCTGACTCCTTTTTTATACAATAATAATTTGTACTCATGACGAATTTCACAATAGAAATTAATTTGGAAATAACTAAGTTTCATCTTTGAACTTGTCTGTTAACGATTCGTTTGCCCTATATGTAAGAGCGTATTGGAATGAACTTACCTCAAATAGATGCATTCGAGAGTGGTCTTACAAACGTACTGCTTGAAACTTTTTAAGTAAAATATTTTAACGTTTCTTAAATTCTCAGTTGAACAAATTAGCTTTGTATCCTGTGTAAGCCCATTCCGTATTCGAGAATTAAGATCAATTGCAATCAAATTGCACACCCTTAAATTAAAAGTTGACTGAAGTAAGACAATTTTTCGCAAAATGGGTATTAAACATTTTGGTCAAGCGATATCAATTCATTTTTAAATTATTTGCTAACGCACTTTCGAATTAATCATCTATTAGATAAATAGTTTTGACAAAGAAATTTAATCAAGTACAGTGTTGAAATCTTGCTTTCTGCTCATTTAAAACTTCAAAAATATTCAAGTATAATAATCAAATCTCCTTTTGTAAAAAGCCAAGTGTTTGGAAACGCTGTAGCCATCTAAGTTGTTACCGTGGATACTTGGATTTTTGAAAACAACTTTCAACAATGCTGCTTTATGTGGTCCTGTGGTGTATGTTAGAAACCTGTAACTACAGTAGACAATGAAATTGGTACCAAAAAGTCTGATTGCCAAAGTAAAAAACACTTTGTATACGTTTTAAGATAATAACATATTACATAATAATAACAGAAGGTGTTTGAAGTTGACGTCTCTGGAACTATTAAAAATGCTTAAAACTTATAAATTTGCTCATTTTTAGCTGGTATCTTTTTAATAGGGGTAAAAATCTTGTGTTGCCATGCCCACCTTCGTAAGACTCCGGTATCTTTTAAGGGTATTTCTGAAAATTTCCGACGATCATCCCCGCCCTACGATATATGGGAGTCCCCCCCGGGACTTAGACTTAGAGTAAATCAAAAACGATGATAAATTATAAATTTAGCAACTTGTTAAAGCTCGAATTGTTGAAAAACGTTAGGACCTCTCATAGAATCTTTCAGGCTGAGCTCGAAAATAGCGGTTCCTTAAAAAAACTTGTATATTAGTACTTTATAAAATAACAAATATAGTACGCGCGCTGTGATTGGTCAAATAACTGTGGTGGTTTATTTGGGATGTTGTGAGAACACTCGAAAAGTCTTTAAACCCTCGCCTTCGGCTCGGGATTTACAAGCTTTTTTCGTGTTCTCCCAACATCACGCGTGGTTTATTATGCCAGTAAACCTATAGAAAAGTATGTTTTATTGCTTAAATCACTCTACTTGTGGACTATTTCAAACCCTACTTTCTGATTGGTTGCCCTACTAGTACTTTTTCAAAAGTCCCCAAGAATCGTAAAATGGGCGTTTCTTTGCAACTTAAAAGGATTTTCAATTAGTATTTCTCAACTTTTTCAAAATCACTTTGTTAGAAAAGTCGAGGTTTAACAAGAGAAACACCTGTTTTATCACATCTAACAGTCATGCGCTTTTAGATTTTCTCAGAAAGTACAAAAAAATATATGTAATATCGGTTGCGCTCAAAACCATAGATGTTGATAACAACTTTGTCTAATCCCAAGGTATTAAAAATTAGATAAACTAAAGGAACTTAAGGAATCCCAGTTAAAAAACCTTCCAGGTTGAAAAATATTTGAAACTAAAGGAAAATCTTCAGGCTAAACTCAAAAAAACAAAAACAAAACAAAACAAAAACGTGCTATTAAATAAATGTTGTTACTTTTAATAAGTCTTTATTCAACCAACTTAATTCTTTTTAAAAAACTTGAACGATACAAATTGTCTGTTACGTTGCGACTGTCACTGACCTTTTTAATGACAAATTACTAGAAGTTCCAAAGGCAAAAAAGTGCTTTTTTTTCTTAGTCTCTTTGTATAGATAATAAAGCAATTTAACATTAATATAAATACAAAACGCGCTATCATACAAAGTGCAGACCTTCCTCGCTTTAATTCTTTCCTGAAACGAATCAAAAATTTATAATAATTAAAACCGATGACACTCACCCTTTTCTGTCAAATTATGACTTTTTTTTATCTATGTATGTTCTTTTCACTAAATAAAAGTTTAACCCTGTGTTGTATGGCTCTTTTTTTTTGGTGTTTAATGTGTTTGAGTTCTGGAGTTGCGTTTGAATTGAATAGCGCATTAACACAAGTCGCAAGTGCCCACAAGAAATAAAACTCGTGCACGCATTTAAATGATATTCTGTCTATTATTTCATCAACGCAGAAGGATGTTCTGTCAAGGATTCTGTCATTTTCTTGTACAACTGATCTATCTGAGAATTGGTAAGCGATCTCCAAGATTCGAACGGTTCTCTTTTTTCCATGTACCATTCTTTTACGAGCGTCCACTGCTCCGGCAACGGGTCTCCTAGTTGCATCACCTTTTTGCCGTAAGCCACATCTACTGTGCTGCTGCTACTCGAACGAGACATAATTCTTATTTTCCAAGTTGTTTTCCCTTTATTTTTCTTCTTTTATGCGCGAAAGTATTGTTAAAGTTTTACCCAGTCCGTTGCCATAGCGACAGTTTTGTCTTTAATAAAAGCGCATCGCGTATTGGTTAATTTGCAGTTAATTCAGTCTGGATTTTATTGGCCAACTGTGGTAAATTTTCACTTTGATGTTCAAAACAAAGCAAGAAACACAAAGGGAATTTTTTGACGTTCGTTTCTCGTATATTATTACTAAATATAGCTTCCGGACTTGGCGTCTTAATGGAGCTTTTTAAGCATCATAACAGCGAGCGTATAGACACACTGACGTCGCGGTTTTGTGATGCAGAACGTTTTGAATAAACAGACAGATATGCAAAGCTTTAAACAAAGTTTGTTGTTCGTAGACTTGGAAAAAGCATTTAACCTTCCAGGTAAGTGTTGTTTAATTACCTTTTTAACTTAAAAATTAAACATAGTACAATATTTTAATTGCATTCTGTAATTCAATTTACAGTCTCGAAAGTCGCTGTTTTGACAAGAAACGCAGTGTGCGTCCTAAAAAAATAGTTATAAAACAATTCAAATGTTCGTTTATTTTGAACTATAAGCCGTTTGTTGTTCTTTTTCAAGACGTCATTTAACGAACACTTTCTTGCCTTATTTTCGTAAAAGTAACGTATCAGATCTTAGAAGACGGCAAAAAATTCACATCAATTGGATCAACATCCCAATCAGGATATCTGATTTAATATCTTCAATTTATTTTTTAGTGTAAGGTTGTTTATTCTTCTGCACCATCATTTAATTGATTATTGCTATGGCAACATTACTGTTGAACCAATCAAACAATCAATGAATCAATCATGTTTTTATTGTCAGTCTTTTTCATCTTGTGAATGGTTACCGACTTCTGATCGATCGTGACTCACTATGGTTTTTTTCTCCATTTAGTGTGTTCATCTTTTGCAATCTTCTTAAATCTTGAAACTTTCTTTTTTCAAATTCTCTCTACATCTCATCAGTGGTTTCCTCTTCCTCTTCTTTCTTGATACCTTCATCATTTAATCTTTAGTTTTAATTTCTTTATTCATCTTCTCTCTATCTCGTTTTTCCTCTTTGATTTCCTTTAACGTCAGTGTTGGCCGCAGCTTTCTTGATAACTTCATTGTTTTGTTTTCTCCGCAAAATGTCCAAATTCACCATCTCAACCAACTTTCTTTGCATACAGCTACATTGATTCCTACCTTCAATTCAAACAGGTTCGCCAAATCATTTCTGCATTTACCTTCATCTGTTATGAATAACTCTTCCCTTTCATGTTAAAACAATATTAAAAATATTATTATAATAATTTTCTTATAGGATTCCTTTTCATCTCATTGAACTGTGTAGTCAATCACTTTTTAAATTCTTTATGAATAAATAGTTTATTCATTATTATAAATTATAATCAGCTTTATAGGTGGTTTTTAGCTAATGGTTTCTTTTGATACAGTACATATATTCAAAGAACAATTAAAATATATATGTTTATTTTTTTCATAAAATAGTTTTAGATTTCACATTAACAGGGAAATAAAAAAAGCTATTTAAAAATTATAAATACAAGTCAGGTAATACATACCTTAGCTAGTATCAAACTTGAAGCCACTAATGCGGACACTAGGTCATGGTAGCAGGCATTACCCCTAAATCTACCACGAATAAAAGTGAGCCTGATTGTTGGCAGCCATGGACAGCTTTTTCAGCCTTTTTGGGCCTCATCAGCATGGCATAACTAACAATCAGGCTCAGATTCCCACACAAGATACTAAGTAAAAGTGAAGCGTTGTGCTTGTGAGATGTGGTATAAATAATAAATACAAATCAGGTAGTACATACGTACTAGTATCAAATTTGAAGCCACTAATATGGGCACTGTTGGTAGCAAGTATTACCCCTAAATCTACCATGAATAAAATTCAGGGGTAATGCCCAGCCGGGAATCGAACCCGAGCCTCCTGCTCAATAGACTTGCACCTTACCAATTAGGCTAACCAGGCGGCGGATAACTAGTACATATGTACTTCCTGACTTGTATTTATTATTTATGCCACATCCCACAAGCACAATGCTTCACTTCTAATTAAAATTATCCTTATTAGCACAAATTAGTCATCACATTTATAACTGGTTTTGTATCTTGATGCAGGTCCATCGTATCAGATCCAGAAAGAATCTTTGATCTGCAAGAGTATTAAGTCACACAAATGATCTTCAAGACATTATGTTGAATTTATATTTGCAAAAACTATGAATTCACTCTACTCATAGCCAGAGACATCATTGAAACTGTGGTTGTATAATAGGCTCCATCTTGTTGCTTAAAATTTAGTGAAAATTCATTAGAATAAGTAATTATGTCTTCACATGAGCATCTATGGATTACCCATGGAAAAAAGATTCCTGATGATAAATGTTTGGATCCTTATGCCTATTATGAGTTTTTACCGATAAACTTAGTCAAGCGAAATGTAAGAGCTCAAAGTGCAGGGTCAAAGCTGAGAAATTCACAAGCTATCAATACTTGGACAACTCTGTCAGCATCAAGACCCGTTAAAAACCCTTCTCCATCACTCGCCAGTGCTTCAAGACCTTCTTCAGCAAGAAGTGGACTAACTGTTACCTCTAAAAAGGGACCAGCCAGAGAAGTGAAATCAGCCTCATCACAATCTGCAATCTTTCTCTCCTCAGAAAATCAGTATGACAAAGATTCATCACTCAGTAAGGTGCCAAAAAGTAATGCATCACTGAGCTTGGTCGGTAAAAAGGCAACAGCAAGATGTAAATCAGCCCCTCCTAGACCTGCGTTGAGGCAGGAACCTTCTTCCAGAAAACTAAGAGCATCATCATCAAAATCTGCCTCTCGTCGAGCCTGGGGATTAAGGACAAGTTCTGTTAAAAGACATCATAATCTGTTATCACCAGAAGAAATTCATTCTCATCGCATCAGAGACCGATGTAAATCAGCTCCACTACCATATGATTTTAGTGATGTTAATGTCATTATGGCTGTCCCATACAATGGCACAGATGAAAAAAGATACAAAGCAATGACTAGGCCTTTATCATGCATGCCACAAATTGTACAGAATGTACTGAATCATAATGGCTTGCGGCATTGTTGCTCTGCATTCCAACCAACTCCAAAAACAGTTCCAGTGACGGTATGGTTAAAATAAAATTATAAATAAAATAAAATAGAAGAGTGTGAATTGAGTAAGTTGTTTTATCAAGTTTAATTAATTCATAACATTTTGAAAGCTGATCCACAATAAAATTTAATATACATAAGGAGTTAACATAGTTTTTTAAATAATTGGATTTAAATACATATAATTAATATATATAAATACATTATATTTAAATACATATAATTAATACATATAATAATAATTATATTAAAAACGTTAAAACTATACTTTAACATATTTATTTTAATATCCATAAAAAGAAAATTATGCAGTTAAATGAAATTTATTTTGTTAGTTGACACAAGCAATTGAACATTTTAAACAAATCTACATAATGAAAGTTTCATTTAAAATGATATTAATGTCAAGCAAATCGTTTTTTCACTATTTTGTTAAAGAAAGTGGGTCCATCAAGTGTAATACTGACTGATATAGGTTTCCTGTAACATATGTGCATTTCCACACCTAACGTTTTTTTTTTGTAGAGCTAAAAATGTTGTAGTTTTGTTTTGACATTGATTTTCATCAATAAATCAGTAGTAGTAAAGTAGTAGTAATGGTGGTTAAGTAGCAGTGAAGTTGCAGAACTATTTTTAAATATATCTGTTAGAACTCATATGGTTTTATTTTATTCAATAGCGAAAACAGTTCTGGCCTATTGCAAGACCAGCTAGGGTGAGTATTGCTCATTTACATTCAAACAGTTCTATTTTTTTCCATAAACTTAATTTTATATTTATTGATATAATAGTGGCGATCGAGATGGGCAACCTTTGCCATGTAATTACGTATATGTAGATGAATAGCTGCTATATTTTTGTTCCTGTTCCTTTATTTCTATTGAAGAAGGGGAGAGTGAAGGATAGCATATTGGGGGGGGGGGACTGTTATTTAAATTTTGTACCTTTTGGATTTATAGGGAGCAACTCATTAATGGTAATTCTTATGTCTCAAAAAGGGTATTTTTCTTTCAACCTCTATTATCACTAACAGTTTAAATTTCTTTTAAATTTCATATGTTTCTCTTTACAGTATCGGAGAGGCTTTGTTCCAAATTATATAAACTTTATAAAGCCAGTTTCTTTGAACACCCGATCGCGAGTCTCTGGTGGCCAACCAAATATCCAAACAGTTGATGACTATGAGGAATTCATTGATACCTTGGAGGATAGTGAAATTTATGATCAAAATGTAACATCTGACTTATCGCTCACGAGAGTTGATGATGATGGTTTCCTTCAGACTGGGATGTATGAAGATTGGCTAAGAGTCTCCCCTTCAGATTATTTATGCCCACAAGGTAAAAAAAACCCCATGATATATATATATATATATAGGAAATTGTACGATCTCGAGTACAAGTCGTGAATAATAGATACAAGTGATTTTGAAAGTTTTCTAAATAATTTTCAAAACCACTAGTATCTTGTTTTACTAAATTTTCAACCTCGAATATTGTGTTTCTGGCATTCTGATTGGTTCACTCAATCTTGGTTATCAGCTCATATACTGAATGACCATATATGGAACCTGACTGTGTGAAGTGTTACCAAGCTGAAAAGTTTGTGAATAAAATTTGGCTGTCATTTTCAAGTATTGAAGGGTTCGGAAAGCTCATGAAATTTACTAAAACAATTATTCCATTCGCGCTTGTTGGATGTGAGATGATTTATAGCCAACTCAGTGCACCTCGTTGGCTATTTACCATCTCATATCCAACGCACGCTCCTGAAATAATTGTTAATTAATCACAAATTGTACAAGAAGGTCGTACGATTCTTTCTTTATAGTACATTGAAGAAAAATAAAATTATGTATTTTGAGATAATGACTGCCCTGAAAATCTTTTTTATTTTATTGATAGTAGAGACAAGAGTTATCGAAATCACGCATTAGAACTGCGGTAAATCACAAATTCAGTTTCTGTAACACTGAAAACAAGATAATTGATTTTCAAGATTATTAGTTTTGGAGAACATCTTCACTAGAAATTGCAAGGCGACTGTCGGCCATTTTTTTTTTGTTGGCTTTCAAATTTGCCACTCATGATTGTGCTTACGTTCTATTGCCATGGAGTACTCTTTAAGATTGTTATGCTCTCGACCAAAATCTTAAATTTCCAAACATATTGATTTATCCCGCTCTGCCCAACCAGTCGCCCTGCCGTTTCTCGTAGATTTTTGTTTTAAAAACCTTGTTGTCTCAGAAGTTCTTTTGATATTGAAATCGTTGCCCATGTTGGTTTAAATGGCGAAACAGGATTGGACACAGCTAAACCCTTTATAGATCAGTTAATTATTCTTATATTGGTGTAGCTAAAAATATTTTCTACGAAGTATTAACACATAAAATTTACCTGATATTTTTGACACGTCTTGAATGACTTTTGTTCGCTTTTCCTCGTGTCTTCAGTCTCCACTTATAGGAAATAAGTTGTTTATAGGAAAATAATAAATCAGTCAAATAATTCAGTTTAATACATTAAAATTATTTCACTGCAAAAAGAAATGAAATATCTAGCCAATATCGCGCCGTATATCACCTCAGGCTTTGCTCCTTTCACAAGGAGATAATTACTGGAAAATATACTTTACTCAGATGACATTCTCGCCCAGTGAACTATAACTGAAACCAATTTTCTCCACGAGTTATTAGGCCCAGAGTCTTTGAATATTCGTTCTATAGCTGGGGTTTGCAACCTAGAGCAATCAGCAGTTTACACGAGAGGTCGGAGTTCATCAGTGATTAACGTACTGATACACAATAATAGGCCTTGAACTCCCTAATTTTAGGGGCACAGCCATTTTGGACTCAAGATTTTTGCCAAAAATAGGGCACCAAGGCAATTGTCAAAGGGCACGAAATAGTAATACCCTAATTTAAAATAACCTATGTTTCATTACCTATTTCTCAAAGGCACGGCGGCACCCAACATAAAAGGGGCAGGCCATTTGTGGTCAAATAACGCGGCTGAAGTCGAACAATGTCCGGTCAGAGTTGGGTTGCCTTGTATTTCCGGACATGTTGTCTGGTCATTACTCGTTCAAAGAAATTTTAACTTTAAACTATTTGATAATCACAAGAGACAACATTCATAATCCAAAAAAAAAACGAATATAAACATGGAAAATTTAGTGCTTGAGAAATTCCTAGCAGTCGCACATTTCCACGATGGCTTCAAGTCCTGTCGCGACCTTCAGCAGAAGGTTTTAACTTTGATTCGTAAATAAAGCGATCGATTGATCGGATAGGACCCTCAAGATGAATAACTTATCTCGCTGCACCGAAAATACCCCGCGTAACATTTGTTGCAAAGTGCGAAACGCGAACAAAAGCCCCAAAACCTGGAGAATCCGACAATCTTTTAACTCTAACCAAAATTCACAAGTGAAACTTTAAAATAAAATGCCCTGACAGGCCAAAAACTGGTCGTGTCTGAGTTAAAACATGTTTAACCGGACAACATGACCAGAGCCTGCCCGGCCATTATTTGAAACCCTGAGGTACTAAGGGGCAGATTTTTTTGTGGGGAGGGGACGGGGGTCGACTGCTGACGAAAGTACATTAGGACTGATCGATATCTCTGCATCTTTAATGGCAAAACAGTTAAAAAACATTTACAAATTTAGTTCAAAATAAAACTTAAACTTGCAATAAAAAGAAAAAAGCTTCTCCAGTCAGCACTGAAAAGAGCACCTTCTGATTCAGTTATGTGACTACCTACATCATGCAAACTCAAATTAACAAATGTACCAAAAGTTTAAAACTAAATATAGCACACTTTGTGATAATTGCTCTTTAACCTAAACAGCTTTAGAAGGTGATCATGAGCAACATGATGAGATAGTTGAAAGGAGTTTGTTAGAAACACGAGATGACGTTAGCAACATTGATGGTGGACAGAGTAACAATGGAGGTGGTGAAGAAATGCATAGCAGCAACATAGATCAACAGGCTGTTGATGATGGGTTGGATTCAGAATTTCAGGTGTGAAACTACCATCAATTACTATAGATATTGATAGCAAGTAATGGCTCTTTCTTTTCTGGTAGCGTGACTGGCAAGATCTTTGCTTCCCATCACAAGGTCACAGCTGATTTATTAGCTCTGCCTTTATAGAGGTTTTTATCTTTATGCGACCCCTTTTTCATATCAAAGCTGACTAATAGCTTTCAGTTGTTATAAGGTGGGTAAGAATATTGCCACCATCTGGTCGGAGCTAATTTTGGATGAATTTGCGTCTCATCCAAGGGGAAGTCAAATAAAAAAGCTAAATCCTTTTACGAGCCTAATTGCTGATGGGGCCGGCGCTTATTTCTGGTTTCCGTAGTGTTAGGCAGATAAGAGTCTTTGACTCCCCCTGGACGGACATTTATCGCAGGTTAGCTCCCAGCCGAAGCTGGTACTCATTTACTGACCTAGGAAGGATGGAAAGCTGAGTAAGCTTTGGCGGAAAAGAAGGTCACATAAATGTTCAAATTTCGGCAGAGCCGGGGAATCGAACCTGTAACCTTGTGGGATAGGCATAGATCTTACCAACTGCGCCAACCTTCCCGCCGTGAGTAAAAAACTATCTTATAATTAATATTATTAAAAACAAACCACTGGATATTTAGTTTCAAGCAATCTGATTGGTTCTACTCACTGTATATTAGCTCATATACATGAGTTTGACCAAATATGGAAAACACCCGCTAAACTCAAAATCGGAGCCGTGTTTACAAATTTTCTCGCGGCGAAAACTTTCAAGCCAATGACGGAAAACACAAGATTTGTAGAGCTTTTCAGCCCTGAAATAAAACCTGTTTAAAGAATTCTGATTTAGAATAACCAAAATAATTACAATAAATTGAAAGGAATTCTTTTAGAGCGAACAATGACGCGAACAGAATAATTTTAGCAGTAAAGAGTTAAACATTCAATGAAGTTTGTCAAAAGCTGAAACTCGAACCGTAAAACAAAGTTTAATATCCTACTAACCTTGTCGGCAGTCCCTCGGGAGGCATATTGAGTAAATCAATAAAGGGTTGGTAGAACTCAACGAGTAACTGAAGTGTTTTCACACGTCGACAATTCAAAAAGGTTGCTACATTAAAATAAACATCGCCATTTCGTCAATGACTTGAACCAATGCTACAATTTTTCGCTTCCTGTGTTCACCACCGGAAAACAAGCCATTTTCAATAATTGTAATTCTGGTATTCAGTAAATCCAGTAAAGGCTTCAATTCCATTTCGAAAAACCAAACAGAAAAACTAAACAAAAACGTCGCAAACTGCTGGTGTTGTACACAAGAAACCCAAACTTCAAACTTGTTTGAAAGGCGCGAAAATTTCGACGTGTGGCGTTGCTAAGTCAAAAATCGCGCCAAATCACTTGAGTGTAGATTCTGATAAATGACAACTTTTGCTGAAGCGGAAAAAATTAGTTTGAAAAATCATTTTGACTCATATATCCAGTGGTTTGTTTTTAATAAAACAGTTATTCCACTCACGTCTTGTTGGATATGAGGTGAAAATAGCCAATTCGGCGCATCGCGCCTCGTTGGCAATCTATCACCTCATATCCAACGCGCGTTCGTGGAATAATTGTTAATTACTACCGAAACCAGATATTATTGCTGGTTCCAATGAGACCCTTGGCTCATAAAAGGATTTAGCTAACTCATGAAATCAAAAAGATACATGAATAAATAAAAAAGTGTACACAATCTGTTTTAACTATCTAAAAACTTTGTTTAACTCTGTGTGTTGTTCGTGAAGTGATAGCAAATAAGTTGAAGGACAAGTATTATTTTTTTGTACTATTTCTTAGTTGTTCATGGTAGGTTAAGTCCCCCAATTTATAATTTTTAGAGTCAAACTACATCTCTTGTGATATCGATTCCAATCACCGCCGCCTGGTTACCCTAGTTGGTAAGATGCCAGTCTATCAAGCGGGAGGCTTGGGTTCGATTCCCGGCCGGACCAACACTTAGGGTCTTAAAATAATTAAGGAGAAGGTGCTGCCTTTGTTCTAACATCTGAAAATGGTTAGACCTTCACGTCTTCTCGGATAAGGACGTTAAACCGTTAGGCCCTCGGAGACCTTCTCGCATGGGTCTTCGTAACCTTTCAAGGCTCTCCGTCCACCTAGGAGTGGTAAATTTGACAAAAAAATAAAAATAAAAAAAAACTTTGGAAATCAGTTTGAAAAAGAGCAAACCGCGAGCTCACGTTGACGTCACAAAGTCATAGTATCGAAACAAACTGTGTTTGTTTTTTCTCTTAACATTACTCAACGTATAGAAAAAATATATACAATAGGATGTTGTGTTCAATAGATTATGTCAAAACATCATTTTGGCATTGAGACACCACGCTTTAAAGTGGTTTTGGACCAGGGGAATAATTTGACGTCTTTTTTGGCGATCGACTTGCTCTTTTTGAAGTGATTTCAAAGAACAAGGATTAGAAAATCGCTATAGAACCACATTTTTATTATCCCAAAAGATGTAGTTTGACTTCGTACTAAAAGATGAAGGTGAAAGGTGACCGGTTATGTTGACTGGCCAAAGAGATTTTTGCTCGGACATGTCTCGTTTCTGACCGGTCAAAATGTTTAGAATACGGTTTTTAACATAAGACAACATGAACCTAACCCTAATCCAAAATACGAACTACATGTTCCAAAAGTTGTTAAAAAACGTTCAAGACCTTTAAAAGTGTTTAAATACTACAAGAATATATGTGACCAGTCAACATGGCCGGCCGTGGAAGGTTTTGTGCGGTCAAAAAACCATTCAGCTCGGACATTGTCCGTTGACCGGCCGTTATATTGAAAAAATGATTATGAAAGTGATAATTATACTTTTCAGGCAGTTGAAATGAAGTGTATCATTACAAGAAAAAGCATTGAGAAGAATGATGAAAACCCCATTGTGGAACAACCAAACGAAGAAGGAGAGTTAGCGTTTGATGCGACACAGAATAAACAAACTGAAGATTTTATATCAGATTCTCACGAAGAGGGTCTTGAAGGCACATCAGTTCTTTCAGAGGACCTCAGTGGTTTTACGAGCCCAAATTCTGAGGGCAAGAGTGTGCAAAACAATTTTAGTACTTTAGTTGCTCCTGAAAAATTAAGTAGCTCTCTCGAGGAGATCCAACAAGACGATGTGTATTCAAAAATATCCAAAGGTAGTGAAAATGCACTAACGTCTAACAATGGTAAAGGGTCACATTTAGATAGTACCCGTTTCGCAAAGCCTGATGGTACACAGGTGAAATTTGAAGACTCGATTAGTGTAACCAGCTATGTTACACCACCAAAACCAAGGGAAGAGGAGACAGCAATGGCTTTACCGAAGTCCATCTTAAAAATGACAAAGGAGGAAAAGAAACGGCCATCAGTACCTGAGTTGATGGTGAGCAGAATTGATTCAAAGCAGGAAGAGCAGAAGGTATCAGAAAAGGTTGCAACGCGACCAAGTGTTGAGAGAAGAGATGCTGATATTAAAAAACAGAGCAAACCAAATCCAAAATTGATACTTCTTGAATCAAAACTGTCTGAGAAAAAAGAAGAATCTGAAACCTCGGCTTCTGCGGTCAAGCCTCCAGAACGGAGTGACAGCTCAGAAAGGTGGATAGTTTTTGTTATCACTTGTCTCTATATACCAACCTATAACAACCGCCTGGTTAGTTATTATTATACCAACTATATAACCACCGCCTGGTTAGCCTAGTTGGTAAGATACCAGTCTGCTGTGTGGGAGGCCAGGGTTCGATTCCCGGCCGGACCAACACATAGGGTCTTAAAATAATTAAGTAGAAGATGCTGCCTTTGCTCTAACATCTGTAAATGGTTAGACCTTCGCGTCTTCTCGGATAAGGACTTTGAACCGTAGGCCCTCGTATAGCTTACCACTTCAAGGTTCTCCGTCCACCTAAGAGTGGTAAAAAGATCTATATCAATATCTATACTTAATACTGTAAGCTCTGCCTGGAGCAAAGGGCATCCACGTCATTCCTTCATTGGTTGTGGTCCCTGACGAGGCGTTTTGCTTCAGCCTATGTTGTCTTAATTTTCTGAAGTCCGATTGCAAAGTTTTCCGCCAAGCCACCTTGAGTCTCTCTCACTTCTTCTTGCCTCAAAGATTCCAGTCGTGAGACATCCTTGCAATGCTACCTCCTGTAGCCGTAGGATGTTGCCGATAGCTTTCGGTATACGTAGACATTTTTGTCAGTATGTAAAATGCACTCTTAAGTAAATCCTTTTTGATTCCTGCAATTTGATTGGCCCAGAACAGCTTGACATCAGCATAAATTTCACTCTTGAGTCTGTAATCATACTGTTTTAATCAGCCATGTAGTTGCAAACAGAAACTGTTACAACAGCTAATCACATCTAAGGAAAAAATTGTTGGACCACTTTTCTATTTCACTTTTTACTGAAGTTTTTGTAATTTCGAAAAATGGATGTTTTGGCTTCCCTGCTAGCAGAGTCTCTCTCGTGACGGTCCTGCAATGATAATTGAGAGACTCTGCCGATCTAAGCCGTTTTCTTTGTTGAACATGCGCGTCGGTAACCTAGCAACTTTGACGTCAGTTCTGACCGCGTGCTCAAAAACATTTAGCGGTTTTTGGAGTTGCTCATGCCTACTGCTCATTTTTGGTTAAAACCAGTTTCAAAACCTGTTTGTTTCGTCCATGGTTGTGGACTGCGGTGTATCAAAGAAAACGGCTTAGATCGGCAGAGTCTCTCAATTTTCATTGAAGGACCGTCACGAGAGAGACTCTGCTAACAGGGAATGTTTTGGCTTAAAAAATGCTTTCAAATATCGGTAACGTCTCAGGTTTCCAGCCACAAGTTCTCACATTCAAAATCTCGCTATACAAAGATCATTTCTGCCAAAGTTGACTCAGCTTTCAATCCTTGCGACTTTCGTAAAATGAGTATCAGCATTTAGTGGGAACTAGCCTATAATGGATGAATGCTCTGCTCCGTAATCAAACATTGTCATCCGCTTAGCACTACAGAGAGTGGAGATATTACAACCATTTTTATTTAAACTTCCATTTTGTTTCTGACGTCTTAGTTGGTTTTTGGTGGACGTCAATCAGAAGCCTTTTTTAAAGCAGCTGCTGACAAGATCTGAATCAAAGTTTGATTGACGTTCAACAAAACCGAGTGTGACCTTGGAAACAAACTCTACGTGCAAAGGGAAACGGCTGTGGGTGCCTTCTTCATCGGCTACTTATCTTGTAACAGATTTAACTCCTTGTAGTTTTTTTTAAGCAAAGACTAAAATTGAAATGTAAGATAAAGGGGTGGAAATTAAAAATCAGTCAGATGGTCTGGCATGGAGTAATTGCCTGAGTTTGCTCGTCCCACATGAGCCTTCCAGCAGGTTTTGTTGTAGGGAGACGTTGTTTACTTTCTTGCTAATATATTTAATTTTGTTTATGTTTCAGCGAAATGCCGACCCCAGAGTTTGCCTCTCGCCCTGGAGCATACAAACTGTTCGAGCCACAGGTATGTACGTTGCAGTTTGTAGATAGCTCAAAATTATATATGAAAGGAAGTTATCTTCTCTCACGTTCCATTCACTCTCTTCTTTCTTCCATCGCCAATGAGGCGCCCGACGCCGGAATGCATTTCCTCCAACTTGCTTTTCCGTGGCCATGTTCCTTGCTTGTTCCATTGACACCTTTCCTTTTTTCCCATCCTCTACTGTCCTACGTCATGTTGTTCCTAGTCTTCCTCGTCTCCGTTTTTCCAAGGGTTGCCTATTTAGAGCTGTTCTACATGGGCTGTTTCTCTCCATGTGCAGCACGTAACTTAACTACTCCAACTGCCTTCCTTTAGTTTCAGTTCTGACGAATTTTGTTTCATTTGTCTTCATCCTACTTTTTTTAGAAATTAAATACGGCCATTGTATCTTTAATATCATCTCCATCGAGCGAATTGAAATTTTTTTTGCCATTTCCGTCGTTCATCTTCCATGTTTCCAACAATAGAAAAGTACTGGATTTGACTAATGAATTGTACAAGTGGTGCTTTGGTGACTTTATATTAGATAAACGTTAATGTTATACAACATAAGCTAGAAATAGGTAAGAAGTACAACGCTCTAGGAAATTTAAAGTTTAGGGAGTAAGTTCGTGTTTGATCAGACGTAAAAGTATGTCCAGATTTGGATAAAATAGGTTGAGAGTTGTAACCACAATAATGTAATCTACTTACAACGGATCCAGGGGAAGGGGGATTATGGCGGTTGCAACCCCCCCTAACAGAAGGGAAAAAAATTTTGACATATTTATTGTAACAGAATACCAGTGAAAATTCTATATTTAACATATCAACCTCAAAATGCACCAAATGCCAGGAAAATATGGAAAAAATTCGCAAATTTTCCAGGGGGGCATGCCCCCGGACCCCGCTAGTAAAGCTTCGCCCCTTTGGGGCTTGCCTAAAGTTTCCACCCTCAATATAGATTCTTTACAACCCCCCTTTTCAAAAATCCTGGATCCAGCCCTGCTTGTTGACGATGGCAGTTATGGACTAAAGATATATGTAAATGAAAAGTCAACACGACGTATTGAATTTTGAAGATCAAATTATACTTCAGCTGGCCAAACCAGCCTTCTTCGGATTTAAGAATTCAAATAGTTTGATCCTTCAAGTAGTTAGGCACTTGCTTTCTATTGATGTGTTAACCAGTGACATCAGCTATCTAGGAATTCTTCTAATTAATAAATCACAAACTGTGCAAAAATCCATGTGCAGTAAGAGGAGTTAAAGAATTATTAAGTCTCAAAGAGAGAATAGAATGAGAGAAGAATAACTTTGTTTTGATCACAAATACTAAAATGTTAATAGATCCGTGTCTTTACAGTCATTGCTCCAGTATCGTCTTGAGTACCCTAAAGAGAAGAAGCAGCCCAAGAAGGCAATGTCTATCCTTGCGTCACCTCAGCCACCCAGCAGTAATATGTCAATACCAGGGGCAGGGATGTCCCCAGAGAGTTTATCAGTGATGAACTCTGTACTGGGGGAAGAAAAGGTCAGTTTGAATCATACTTTAATTGCAGGGTCCCATATTTCGCCTTCTTGATTGTCAATGCGTCTAAAAATGGAATGCCCTTTCTTAAATTCCTGGATCCGCGCCAGAGTACTGAAGACTAGAACTTCACGACTGATTGCCAGCAAGTGACTATAACTATCACACTGCCATATGCATTGTTGATACTAACTGTAAGTTCAGATAAATTAAAACTTGTAGTTCGCCTCGATGGAAAATCCCTGGTTTGAAAACTTTTCTCTTGTTATATGGTTATTCAGAGTTCAAACATTGAAAGTGAGCAAAGACCAACTTTCGGTTGCTTTGACGTCCGAAACTTTGACGCTCTCGATGGTAGCTCGTATTGGGGAGCAGTTTAGTGAAACTTTGTCGCGTTTTATTTTCTACAATACATTTTTGGAAACTAATTCTGTTAGCTAACGACTAAAAAGAACAATTTTGTCAGCACTTGGCGCCTGCGTTAAAAAGTTAATTTTAGATCCTGCCTTTCGCGCCAAATATTTTGACACCCAAGGTTTGAATTAACGAAGGGGCATCACCATATGAGGATACACTGGACGAAAAATTGGATTTACATTATGAGTAAATCTGTGGCATCACTAGAGTAAATACCGACTTTGACCATATT
>JAOEHV020008671.1:8386-18946 GCA_025447995.2 Isaurus tuberculatus | reverse complement strand
AAATGAATCATTTTTTGTCTCTACTCTTATAAAATGGATATTTATCTTTTTCTTTCTCTCTTCAATTCTTTAATCTTTGAACTGTACAAGTTTGAATCATTGGCTTCAGTAACAATTGCTTTAAAAATGAATAAAAACGAATTAAAGTATTCAAGCACCAACGAAGATTCACTGAATACTTATTTACTCAATTACCAGATCGAATAGTGGATTTTCAAGAAATAATTCTGCAACAAACTATTTTATCCCACGCAGCGAGTAAAATGACGAGACAAGACACTTGTGTAATTTTCAACCACATGTTTTATGAACCGAACATTTCTCAATTCCTACAGCAATGCAAATGTTTATTTCGTTTCTCAGACGCAAAAGAATAAGTTTTAGGGACTTAAACAGCTCAATCCTCTTAAACCTTGAAGAATAAATTAAAAACAACATTTTTAAAGCTTTGTAGAATCGTTCGCCAGACAAAGCCCGCAGAGATCGTGTTTTGAGACAATTTGTATAAACATGAGATCAGTCTCGCATCTGTGACTCTGTCTTCGCTGCATTAAAACGCAACGTGTTTTTGTAAGTTCGTACTTAAGTTTTTCACAGATAATTCCTCATTTTTAAACAAGGTTTCATCGACTTACACACTACCTTTTCGATTCACCACACCTTGAATGATTCGACCTGTCAGTTGGAGTTAAAATCTCTTTCTCAATCGATACGGCATAACAATATACCACAGTCGAAACCTCTTAGATTAAAAGAGAAATGTCTTTCTTGGTTAACCAGCAATGTCGATTAATTCATACGACACTTGCAATTCGTGCAATTGAAATCTGGCAGTCCTTAATAAAACAGCTCTTTAAATAGACCTTTGAATAAATTGAAGAGGACTGGTGTCTTGAAACGAATCGAAAAGAAGTAAATAGCTTATCAAACGCCTTTAAAACACCGATGCAAAAATATTTTAGTTTTGTTTTTCCTTCGCAAGCGTATAGAGTTTTCGCCATATTGTTTTAGTTCTGTGAAAAAGCAATTCAAATCCATATTTAGTACTTGTTGCCATATTTGGATTCTTGCGCAAGAATTCCAATTTCTCAGGTTTGCCACAGGCAAGCCAGTAACAAGTTAGATCACAAGCTGGCTTCACTTCTCCCGCCGAAGTACTCAAAGACGAGAAAACTGCGCAGGACGAGAGTTTATGACATTTTAGAACAAATAGATTTAAAAAGTCCTTTATAATCAACCAAGCAATAGAACGTTTTAGTATCCAGTAACTATAAACATCTTATTGTAATAGAGCATGCATTTTAGAATTTTTAAAGTCATATTTTTTAATATAGTATTTTTTTGAATGTATTGTAGAGCACGTAATTCAGCCTTTGCCTGCGAGTTGTATTTATCTAATAAAACAATCTATCCTGTAGAACCGCAGATTGAATAAAACTTCGCTTGCAAAAGTACAAATATACTAGCGTACTCTTACACTAGTGCGACTACCAAGGCCACCACTACTGTGTTACTATTGCTACTACTACTGCTACCAATGCTACCACAACGACAACTATTTCAACTACTGCCACTAATACGACTACTTTTAAGACTCTTATTGCTACTACTACTACTGTTACTAGTATTACTACCATTACGACAACTACTGCTACGATTACGATTACAAGTACTTCTACTACTATTACCAGTACAACGACGACTACTATTGCTACAACTACTAACACTGCTACTACTATAAGTGTGCATATAATTATTTTTCCTTTTTAGTAACGGGAAGGAAGCAGAATGTTCATCCGTTCAAACATTTCTAGATTTGTCACATCTGATTCGAAAAGATCGATTCAAAGAAAAAAATCAAGTATTCGTGAAAAGAAATCCTTCAATGCATGGTTGGCTTTTAACACAAACCATCGTTTTTTCGGAAAACAGAAATCAATTGAACGCGGTTTTTTAATCAAGTCTATGTAACCCTTAGGGAAACTCAAAAGCACCAAACGTGGAACTAAAAATATTGGTTCGCAGAAAAAAGGTGTTCATATCGGTTACATTATTTTTTTTCAAAAAATCAGTTCATTATGAAAACTTTGGATTTCTACTTACATTGAGCCATAGGTTCTTCATTGCGGCTCAAGCGATAAATGACATTGTAATTTTTAAGTTTTGCTTAACATAGATAGCAGCATTTATTGACCTTGGCTTCACTTAATTTAAAAAAAATAAATTTAAAAGAAATAACAAAATATTAAGAAATACAATACGGCATGGGAACACTGTACTAATTAATTTCTATAGTATTATGATAAAAACTGGTTGAAAATTGAGTGAATTGAGATTGAAATTTTGAATTGAAATTGAGGATCTGCTGTCCAAGAAACCCGAGTGAGTTTTAAACACTTTGTTTTCAAGAATCTTGAAGACAATGTTCAACATAAGTTGAAAACCTTTTCAAAATACTCTACCGAAAAGCGTTGGCGAAAAGCAGTAACCCGTAATGGAGACAAGGTTGATCTTTTTATCATCACCGTTAGTTGTGTAAGGGGGGTGACGTTTTTTTCGAGCATCAGGCCTTCGTCAAATCAACACGAAGGTCTAACGCTCAAAATGTCAAGTCATTACATTACTAACAGAGATGGTCAAAAATTCCAGCCTAGAGTTGTCCAAATCAATCTCCAACATTCTGAGACAATATATAAAAAACTAAAAATCTTTATGAGCTTCATATACAATTAATCAAATAAAAAATGTCCTGAGTCATAACAGAAGTGTTGGTCTTACAGCGAGTCAAGAGAGTTCTATGTCGCTCATTGTTCTCGGCAAAGGATTGACTTTGGCGTTATACGGCTATTAATGAACACTGGTAAAGGTTGGGCGTCTCTTGCACATAGAGAAGGACTACTAAGGTATAGTGAATTGTAATATACCATTACTATTCTATACTAGGAGCACTATCATTGTATACTAGATAGATATACCACTGACGCGTGGTGCTGTTTCACCGCATAACTCACCGGTTATTAAAATTAAAAAAGAAAACAATATGCTCCAGTGTTTTGTATTAACGTATTTCATTTGCTTAGAGAACTTTAAGAATAGCATTTTTTATCTTGTTCAAGCTTTGGAAGTTTATATTTGATAAATAATGTCCTTTTTTCTGCTTCTCTTTAACACAACATTGTTTTGGAACACCTTCCATTACCATCAGTGGAAAACTCTTGCCTCTCTTTTCTGTTTTGGCTAGCTGTAGCCATAAAAGGCTTTAGTCATCACGTGTTAACTGTCCTTAGCAACAAGGCAGTGGAAGGCTTGCGAACTTGTAATTACATGACAACCATACAAGTTTCCCGCAGTACTCCAAATTTTAGTTTCATTTTTCCAACTTCTTTTCATGTTCTGTTACTCGATTGACGTGATTTAAATCTTTAAAGTGCCTATGACTGTTACTCGATTTACGCAATTCCCCTAATTTCCAATTATTACTAGTATATGTGCTTAAAAGTTCGGATATTTCAACCGAAAAATGGTAGTTGTTTCGCGCGGCCAGAATGCCACCTACACAATAGATTATGACGTAATGTCGGGTGCACAAACAAACGTTTTAGTATGGAGGAGAAACAGAGAAGGCGATAAACAGGAAATTACGTTGCTGGCACTCCCAGTGGTAAAAATCTGCCAATACACATAGAAACGGCATGTTTAATTTTTGAAATCAAAATAAAAATTAAGCAAAACCTCACCACTTTTAGTGGCAAAATGACAAACTTTAAACTGCGTATAAAATCGTCTGTATTCAGATTCCTGCTTCAAACTTGTATGGTCCTTGAGTAACTACTAGTTAGTTTGTCGCCACCACCTTGATACTAAGAACATTTGTCACGTGATGGTTCGGCCTATTAAGATTAATCTTCCGATTTCTCTCCTAACCACCACTCTACGCGTGAACGTTACAGGCCAAATTAACCTGCCATAATGATACTGTGCTGGGAAGAAATGACGTGTACAAAGTTTGTATTCGCTAAAATGATCTGTTTTATCTGTCTCTTACTCTTGATCTCGAGCCTCGAACAGACAGGTTTCGCTTAACTTTAGCTGCAAGTTTCTTTGGAACGTACGAGGAACTAGACCGTTTGAAGGGGAGAGTATCTTTCCCTGCCATACCAGCCAGGGAAGTAAGAGAAGATGACAGATTAGTGGAACTATTACTGCTGCAGCCTACAGATAAGTCGTCACTGCTCGAACTTCTCTGCGCACGCGTAGCTATGGTTCCCTTGACGTTAATAAACGAGAGCTGAGGACTTTCATCACCCGAACCGCCATACACTTCCAAGATGGCCTCCAGAAATTTCATGAACAACTGAGCCCTGTTATTCTGGCCGCTTTGTTCCTGTAAAAACACGAGTAAATCAAATAATTACATGCAGATGAACTGAAGCCAAGCGCTCGACCAATCACATTGCTGTCGTTCCTGTCCCAGATTACATTGCACGATTACGAAAAATAAACAACATTACAACAACAAAACTATCACTTAAGCGAAAGCGGGTGTAAAAAGCTTGACTTCGCAACGTAAAGGATAAAGAAACATTTCGTTACTTATCATTTCCTTTTCTTAAGAATTTAGACTATATTTTTTTTAGTAACAGATGCTCGGTAATACATGATGAAGAGTACGGCATTCCCACGTGAAGCAAAAAAATTTCCCACTCTCTTTCCACAGGCATAGTTCTTCCACTTCTAGAACGCAATAACATTATTTACGAGCATACTGACAGTAGTAGTACTATTTTCTTTACCACTTACAACTCAACAGAGTTTGTATGACATGCTTAGCCTATCTTTTAATAACAGAGTACTGGGACTAAAAAATAACCTTTCAGCTGTAAAGCGACATACCTTGAATTTGGTAAAGTTACTAAAGCCAGAAAAGTTAAAACCTGCAAACAAAATAATTCTATCAGATTTATTAAAACCAATACAAAAGCCGTTGCTAGTATCAACAAATGTTTAACAGAGGAAAACAGCTTTAAAACGTCTTGCGTCGGCGAGTGAGTATAACGCATGAATTATAAAATTCAAAATAGAAAATTTCTATCTTTGCCGTTGGTATCAGGATATTTCGAGGGTCAACCTTCGTAAAGTACAAACTATTTCTTCCTAGAAAGGAAACACTCAAAACACTTGCTCCTCACACTACTAACGGCGATCAGAATAACATTTTTAACCTTAAATTGTCTTAAATCATGCGTTGTACTTACTTGTCGACAGACTTCATTAAATAAAGTTGTTTTTTATCATCATTATTATTTTTGATAAGAAATACTAACACTATGAAATTTAACGAACGTTTAGGAGGAGCGCGCACCATCATTGGGTTCAAATTAAAAATGGATTCAACTTGTAATGTCAAAAGCGGCAAACCATTAAATAAAATCGAACAAAAGTCAACTGACAATGGGAAAGAATTTACAATAGAAAAAAACTAAACAATAGAGCTGAGCAAACAATAAAATGACAAGAATTTACAATAGAATAAACTAAGCAAGAGTTCAGTAAACCAAAATATGAAAAGAACAACAAACAAAGAGTGAATAAAATCGGGTTCACGTGGCTTAATAATAGCATTTCAAAGATTAAACAGTCGAATTTGTTCTTGTAGTGTTTAAGAGTTTCAAAATTTTGACGTTGTACGGCAGAAAATAGTCAGATAAAGCTTTGGGCTTCGCAAAAGTGCCGGCTAATGGAGTTAGAGCTAATGTTGCTTATGTTCGTCGATGCGATCCATATTTAATGTGAACCTACCGTTTAATTTCAACGCGTTAATTTATCTTATAAAGAGTACATCTATATCCTTAATAATCAATCATTATCATTATTATTACTATTTATATTACTTTTATTATTACTGTTAATAAATGAAAGATAAAGTTGCTTACGAAAGCCTATTACGAACAATTAGATTCAGCGTCTTAGTGTGATTTGGCAACAACGTCATTGTTCGTTTGCCTTTTCACTTCCATCGAGTGTATTAAGAAGAAAGTAAGGTCAGGCATGGTTTATTGTTTGTTTTTAAGTATCAAGGACAAAAACTCTCAAAAAGTTGGCGCCATAATAACGAAATGTTACAGTGGTATAAAAACATTACTCATTTGCTTACTGCTGAGAAAGTTCGGTTTTAACTGCTCGTCTGTGTTCTTAGCAGCTGTCATGGACTGAACGATTGTGTGGACTGATTTAAGAGTGGCGACATCATCCCAATGTCCTAACACGATACTCAGGTGTGGATCTAGAAGAGGATATCTGAAACAATCAAAGAACCATAGTTAGGCAGCTGACGTTATCAAAATTTTCGGGTTTAAACATACACAATTTAGGCGATTGCAAATAAGAAACCTCAAAAAAATTCAAACTTCAAAGGGCTTCGAACCCGAGAGCTCTGCAGTACCAATACAGCGCTCTAAATAACTGAACTAGCGCCGCCTGGTTAGCCTAGTTGGTAAGATGCCGGTCTATTGAACGGGAGGTTCAGGTTCGATTCCCGGCAGGACATACACTCTGGTTCATAAAATAATTGAGGAGAAGGTGCTGCCTTTTTTCTAACATTTTCAATGGTTAGTCCTTCGCTCTTTCTCGGATAAGGACGTTAAACTGTAGGTCATATTTCTCGACACTCTATTCGGGGACCTAAAAGAACCCACATGGCACACTTATCGAAAAGAGCAGGGTAGTGATCCCGGTGTTGTGAACTGTCTGTTTCTGAGGGAAATATATGTGAACCGCTGTAGCAGACAGTCTAAGACCCTCTACTTTTGAACTCGGTATTAACTTGGAATGAACCTGAAAAGCCACATGGTGGAGGTTTCGCAATAAAATTGAAATTGAATACTGTTGTCAAAGCTGTTGGGAGCAGGTTAATTTTTATGGCCCAAATATTTTTAGGTTCGTCGTTTTTTGCAATAGATTAAAGTTATACCTATGAACCCAACTTGTTTTGGAAAATATAGCGTTTCAAACGTACGATTCTAAAATTCTGACAAGTGTAGGAGAAACATTGGCGATTTAATACGTGCTTAAAGTTTGGATACTTCAGCTGAAAAATAGTAGTCTCGCGCGGCCAAAATACCACCTACACAGTAGATTGTGACGTAATCTAGGGTGCACAAACAAACTTTTTAGTATGGAGCAGAAGCAGAAAAGAGGAGAAAGATATTGTGTTGCTGGCACTCCCAATGGAAAAAATCTGCCAAAACACATATAAATTACATGTTTAATTTTTGAAATCAAAGTAAGAATACAGCTAAACCTCACCGCTCTGTCCCCAACATTACGTCACTGACCCAGTCCCTACATTACGTCACTGACCCAGTCCCTGTGACCATTTTTAGTGGCAAAATAAATCTTACACAACTTAAACTTTGGAATAGTACGTTTGAAACGTTATACTTTCCACATGTGCAAAAAAATTTCGTGTCATAGGCACTTTAAGTTGCTTATACACATTAACTGCTAATGTGGTCGTTGCAAAAACCGCGGTACAAACTAAACGGTAACTCTTTATTACTAGCAGCATCTGCTATCCATGCTTGTTCTTATCTTTCAAGGCACACCCAAAGCATTACGCTTTACTGTTTTTTAAATTGTCTTTGGAGGGCATTGCTGTAAATGTACCCTGTAAATGACTTGAACTATTTAGTACTAAGTGGCGTGTGCAGGAACGCTTTGAACTAAAATCGGTATCTTAGCTGAAAATTACAGAAATATATTCAAAAATCACCAAAAACTCACATGACTGGGAACACTTTTGGGAAGATTATACTGGCCTCGGCTAACACGTCATACAGGAACCTCACCTCCACATCTCCTTTGGTGTGCTCCAAGAGCATGGCCTGCAAACAACATGGTAGCAGTTATACAGAGGATCAGAAAAAGTGTAATGCTTGTAGGATGATGTTGGAATAATAATCTGAAGAATAGCAAAGTAAACTAGCAACATCCCACAAGCATTACGCTTTTGCAGTTCTTCATTATTTTTTGTGGGAACCCGAGCCTTTTTGTTAGCTATGCCATGTTGATTAGGCCAAAACACGCCGAAACAGCTGACGGTAAGTTATGCCGTGCTAATAAGACCTAGCCGAGGCAGCTAACCCGTTATTGGGTAAGCACTGACATTTTTCTATATCAAAACCACTGTCGGTAGCTGCTAAAGTATGGCTCACATTGTGGTAGATTAAGGGATAATATCCGCTACATAGGTTGGCATAGGTTTCCCTAATTCCCATATTAGTAGCTACTCGACACTAGAAAGCAAGTGCTACCGATACTTGTGATTTTCAGTAAAATCTTGATTAAATAAAGAAGAAATATACAATTCAAAACACGGGCATGATAAGTATCTCAAAATGTAGTTCTCTAACTACCTAAACGACTTTCGTTTTATTTCAAAAAGATTCAAGTACAAATTTTTACTTACAAGGGTAGTGAGGAGAAGTGCTTGTGTTTGGAGGTCATTCACCACGCCCGGGTCCAGCAACGTATGTTGGCATTCAGTAGGCCAAACAAACGCTTCTGATTCGCTAACCGGGCTGTCTTCGAGATACGGGTTCGGAGATATGCTAGGGGTTATAACAATTGACACAGGACGCTCAAGTAACATGGAATTTGTGCGACTGCTTGGGTTTGAGTCGAGCTTGAACGGGACCGATGAGTCAGTGGGGGACTCGGTCTCAGGGCGAGAATCGGGGCCTGGACTCAGCCTTTGTCTGATCTCCTCTGAAACCGGCAGCAGAGCTGACAGAAAAACAGATGTATTAAATTTCATTTGTAAATACTAAATTTACTAATTTAGGTAGATTAAGCTAAATTTTTCCGTGATGGTAGAAAAGTTTGTATATAGAAAAACACGAATGATATAAGAAATATACTTGGTTATTCCTATATTAAAGAAAAAAAAGAAGAGAAAAATCCTGTTCGTGATAGCAATGTGTATAGTTTTACCAGTCATTACAGTCATTTTCATTCCAACGTGCAGTTTGTTTCCGACCTCATACTTGGTTTTTAGTGGACCGTAGATCAAACTTTGAATCACATCTTGTACGCAGCTGCTTTAAACGAAAAGCTTTTGATTGACGTCCACCAAAAAACCGAGTACGACGTCGGAAACAAACTGCACGAGTAAATGAAAACGGCTGCAACTATTTTACAAACGTAGTTAAGAAACTGTACTAAATATGAGAACACTACAAATGTATTATTTATATTTTTATTACCAGTTTAGTGACAAAATTGTGTAAGATTAAGTCACCAAGGGTACCACGACTCTCTCCTCTCTGTCCCCACAAGGACACCACCTTCCTCAATAAACTTGCTATATCCAGTAGTATACTGTCTTCTGAATCACTTCCAATCTTATTTCGTTCCAAATTTGTTTTATGTGCTATCAAAGTTCACTAACAAGGCTCCAAGTGTAACTAAAGCCACATGTACAACTCTTACTTTTTCCTCTTACCTCAAACAATGTGAGAAACTACTAACAATAAGATATTTATCAATAGAATTCGATTAGTTGTACTAAAATACCCTTAATTTCTATATAATTGCAAACCTTAAACAATTTTAACTACATGTTGTTTTGGTTTTTGTTTCAAAAAGGAATCATTTTGAGAAGAAAAACCAATGAAACTTCACATAAAAAATTGGAATAATTAACATTTATTTTAATGTAAAGAAGACAGCTTCAACCGACAATTTTTTATTTAAGCTAACAAACGAATTTCGGCAGACATCTGCCTTATCCAGTTCTTTAATGCGATGCAATAAGCTAAAACATAACTGAACAATAATCTATTATTAATAAAAGATGGATTAAAATAAAGAAAAACCTAAAGAGGAGTTTGACATTGAGCGTGGGCTTGTCTTAATTAAAGATTGAGAACTTAACTAAATACTAACCTACCTGTCAAATACGCAACATTTTCCTTTGTCACAGCAAACTTATCGCGACTGAAATGAAGCAGTCAGTTAAACAAAGAATAAAACATATATCGGACTAAAACAGTTCGCGTACCATTCAAAAATATTTATATAACTAATATCAAACACTAGGTTTAACTCTTTTGTCTACATAGCCTTCGTTAGAAATCACGTATATTTAATAAAAGCAATAGTCACGATTTTCGAGTGGTTAGCAATCGTATCTTCCAGCTCTGTGACCAAGGATTGAAACCCTGGGCTAAGATTTGGCTGATTTCAATCTTACACCAAGATATCGTATCTTCCAATTCTGTGACCAAGGATTGAAATCCTGGGCCAAGATTTGGCTGATCTCAATCTTACTCCAAGATATCGTATCTTCCAATTCTGTGACCAAGGATTGAAACCCTGGGCTAAGATTTGGCTGATCTCGATGTTACTCCAAGATATCGTATCTTCCAATTCTGTGACCAAGGATTGAAACCCTGGGCTAAGATTTGGCTGATCTCGATCTTACTCCAAGATATCGTATCTTCCAACTCTGTGACCAAGGATTGAAACCCTGGGCTAAGATTTGGCTGATTTCAATCTTAC
>JAOEHV020008566.1:0-18947 GCA_025447995.2 Isaurus tuberculatus | reverse complement strand
AAAGATGACAGGTTAAGCAATCGCGTTGAATCGGAATCACATTTGCTGTCTCATTATGAGTCCTCATATGTCTCTTCTTGTCGCACACCTGGCAACACACTTTGGCGCACACTTGGCAACAGTTGGGTGCAGGTTGTGGTGCTGGAAAAGTTTCAGGGTACTTAGATTGTGACTAGTTGCCACCATGGGATCTTTGATGACTGACTAGCCCTGCCTTTGATAGGCACACTCTACCGCACAAGTTGCATAGGTAGCTAGAATGAAGAGTTTCCGGAATAGCACTTGTGCCTTGCTTCTTTGAGGCACATTTCAAGACTGAGTACTCTATCCTTCTTATAGTTCAAATGTTTTGCAGCCATCAAAACCCAGTTTTCTCCAAACTGAACCGCTCCCTGACAGGTTTTCCCACTTGTTGACATCAGTTTCAAGACCTTTAAGGTTTGTATGTTCGATAGCATTCGTAAAGCGTTTCTTTGGCTTGTGTGGAGGCCTCTTACCACTTCGCAACTCTCCATAAAAATCTGTTTCGGTAATCTTACGTCATCCATCCTAGTAAGATGTCCTGCCCATCTCATTCTGCGAAGGGATTTTTGATGAAAACTTTCTAAGACCTTTATGTCTCTGTGATATGTTGCCAAAGTCTCAGATGAATACAACAATATGGTCAAAACACACACTAAGCTTGGTATTGGTGGAGATACCTCTATCTGACCAGAGACTTTTCTCAAGCTTTACCAAAGGCTTTGCATGGTTTTTCGATTCGCAAATGTATTTCGGAATCGAGTGAACCGTCTCTGGAAATCAAGCTGCCAAGGTATTCGAATGTATCCCCTACCTCCAACCTTGATATATACATGTACATTCGAATTAAGGCATTTCTTTCTACACAGAACACAAGCATTAATTATATCTTTAAATTGCAGGATATGATTTAATGGGATTCGAATTTTCCAAACCTCGCCTAAGAGCTGAGTTGGAAGCAGATTTAAAAAAGTGAGTTAAACAACACTTTAACTCGTTAATCTTTTCTCAAATCATTTTTTAGAAAGCCGGTGATTAGCCGCAAACAAAAGGCGGGCGAAACGTTTCTTTACTTCTGAGTTTTTATTTTTTTTTGTTATTGTTACTTGTAACATAATTATTAGGCCTCAATATAGCAAACAATTGTGAACGCAGTCCACGGAAAAAGTATACAGAGTGAATAGTTGATAGTTGCGAAATTTAGGTAACCCAAGGTTAAAAATTTCACGTTCTTTATTTTGAGCAGTTAAGACGCCGACGTTTGAAGCGTTGTTGCTCCGATGTTTTGCTATAACAAATCTTCAGCTCGTAGGCGATGATCATAAAAAATTTGAACCTTTAGTTGTCTAAACCACGTCGATGTTTTTTGTTTAAAAAGCTATTCAATGATTTCAAATATTTGAAGATCATGAATATTGAGTAATTGCAAAATATTTACACCGATTGTTCATATAATCCTTATCCACAGTATCTGTGAGGGAAGAAGGAATAAAAGAGGTAGGTTCGGTTATGTATTTTGTTTTTTGAATCCTTTTTTAATTTTTTAAATTTCATGAATGTGTCATTGAATGAACAATTTCTCCGATTCATTGTAGAAGTTCTTGCCGAACAGATTGAAAAATACCAAGAAACCTTCGTTAAAGCATCGAGGCAGGTAATAGATTTTAGAAATGTTGAATGCGTTAAATGTCAACGTTGTATAGTTAAATTATTAGAAAGGAATTCAGTGGTTTCATTAAGGATTTGATCAGGAGGGCATCAGGCTATGACAGCCGGGAAGAAAAAAAGCAAGGCATGAGATAGTAACAGCACTAGGCCTATAAATGTTCTTTAAAATTTTGAAAGCAGCCGGGCAAAGTTGTGTTCACAGCCAGTCAATATGCCCAGTGCTCGGCCCTTAATGAAGCCCCTTGGAATTTCAAATAATTTTGCAGTAGGTAAGATCTCTGCCTTCCAACCACGTGGTCCTAGGTTTCAATCCCCGGCTTTTCCCAGATTAAACAGTTGTGTGACCTTCTTGATTGAAACCCAATCTGAACGAAGTTCTAATTCTCTGGTTTTTGCAATTTTGCAATTTAAAGGCGTTAAATTGTTTGACCTCTTTTTTCCAGGCATTAAAATTAGACGAGGCTTTAGCGCAATATTTTGGCAATTCACAAGAAGGTAGGGCATTGTACAATAATGTTTTTGTTTTATCTTTTGACATTTATCATATTAGTTATCCTATGTCGAGATTCTTGGGTATCGGCGTTACTGTTTACTGGCAAAACTTTGCACAGCATTAGCTTTCTACCCTGCCTCACGGCTATGATTAATCATTTCAATCTAGAGTTGTAAAGGCGAAAGATACAAAACGAATTACTAATTTTTTATCACGACGTTTCGGTGTCTTCATGACGCCATTGTCAAGTGAAATGATTATACAAGTGGATAACTTACAAAACCAATCTGAATTAACATAAATGAAAATATAACAATAGCTATTGTTAGTAAAATTATTATTATGTGAAGAGCTTAGCCTTGAAGGAATCTGATTGTACATTGAGAGAGGGTGACTTTTCTCTGATTAACAACAATTCATAAATCAGACACTCAAACTTGCTGTTGCATTTTCTTAAAATCTAAAATAAATATTTCCATCCAGCCCGTGTTTGTGAGCCGTAAGCTGAACAACGTGCTTAAGTATAAAGAACCAAAACCATCCATAGTTAGCCAACAACGCGTTGTATATGAATTTAAATGTGGCCTGTGTGATGCAGGCTATATAGGCTATACTATGAGACATTTACATGAGCGCTGTAGTGAACACAAACTTCCCTCTTCTAGCGTTAGTAAACATCTAAAAAATGAGCATGGTCTTATTCCCATTGACATTAGTAACAGCTTTAAGATTTTAAGAAAATGCAACAGCAAGTTTGAGTGTCTGATTTATGAATTGTTGCCGGTTAATCAGAGAAAAGTCACCCTCGCTCAATGTACAATCAGATTCCTTCAAGGCTAAGCTCTTCACATAATAACAACTTTACTAACAATAGCTATTGTTATATATTTTTTCATTTATGTTAATTTAGATTGGTTTTGTAAGTTATCCACTTGTATAATCATTTCACTTGACAATGGCGTCATGAAGACACCAAAACGTCGTGATAAAAAATTAGTAATTCGTTTTGTATCTTTCGCCTTTATAGTATTATGCTTTTCAAAGCAACTTTAAATCAAGAATCTAGTTGATTAGATTAATTCAATAGTTTTAAATCTTAACTTTTGCAGTTTTACCAGGAGCACCAAGTACATCGCAGTTAACAAGAGCTGTTAATCGCGAGCCTCAAACACAGGGAAGGCAACCGAGAGGACGAGGAGGGAATCAGGGAAGGCAACCGAGAGGACGAGGAGGGAATCAGGGAAGGCAACCGAGAGGACGAGGAGGGAATCAGGAAAACATTAGGTACTTGATGAATTTATCTGTTTGATTAAAACATGTAATGACTTGGTTTAATAAGCTAAAATAGTAATTACGGATTCTGAAGAGCTTTATTTGTCAAAAACCAAACAAAATAGGAATAAATGAACTCTTCAAATTGTTGGAAACTAATGTCTTGAAAAAGATCTCGTGTTGAGAAGTAGAGAAAAAGATAAATGACTATAGCTCCTGTGTCGCGATGGGAAACAGCGTGTTTTTGTAAATCTTTTTACATTCAAACGTTTAGTTGTAAACTACACAATCTCCTCCAGATAGTTCACATATTCCTAGCGTGTCAGTGGCCCTACAACCTGGAGATGTAAATTTGTAAAATGAGTGTTACTTATCCATCTTTCTTTTATTTTTGTTTTGCGAGTTTCATTAAACAGTTGCATAGTTGTCAAGTTTTCCTCAAACCTTGTGTTTATTATCACCACGTTACTACTCTGCTATTAATTTTCTGCCGTTTCTGCTGTTTACGTTAATTTTTGTATTTCCTCCGTTTCAGGCCGAGTAATGGTGGCCAATCACTGCCTTTCTGTAGCTGTGGTGATCCATCAGTAAGGTATGCAGTCTATTTTTTTTTTAGTATTATCCCAGTAAAACAAAAATGAGAGTGATTGCTGTTAAAAATTTTTAACCCATTGTCCCTTTTTGACTTTCACTATTTTCGTTCTTATCATACACCCTCTTCTAATTATAATTTTGAGTTGCTTGAAATATTTGACCCGTTTACCAAAAAAAATTCGATTTAAAACACATCACTACGTACTTTTTTTAATTACAGTCGTACGGTGACAAAAAATGGCCCAAATAAAGGAAGACTTTTCTTCTGCTGTTCAAAACCCATGAATCAACAGTGTGGCTTCTTTGAATGGGCTGACAGTGGACAGAACCAGGGTCCCGTTAGTGGACAGGGTAGAGGGCGTGGTAGGGGCAGTGGAAGAGGTAGAGGACAACACTCTGGAAGAGGAAGAGGTTCAAATACTCAGTCGCGAGTGACGAGAAAAAAATGTGGTGTGTGTCATCAGGAAGGTAGGAAATACATTTGTTTAAAAAATGTAACGTTAAAGAATTAAAGTTGAGAATTTTTAAAAAAAGAGAAGAAGTTTTTACTCCTCGTCATTCTAAGGTCAGGAAAATTAGATTATGCTAAGATATGTAAACAACAACAACAGCAACAAGGGAATTTTATTTACCTCAAATTTTTCTAGTTTACAATAATATTAGTTAGTTAATTTAAATGGGTATAGGTACTGATTGCCTGCAATAACCATAAAGGGCTATACGAGCCAGGCAACCAGGGCCCGGTTGTTCAAAGACCGATTAGCACTAACCCAGGGTTAAGTTTTTAACCCATGCTCGTGTTTCTTACGATCCATAAATTGACTTGGCTTGGAAATTTTGGGTTAACAAGTTATTAGTGTTGGAAATTCTGAGCAGTGATCATGAGCAAAGAAAACCTTTCATTGTAAAGAGATTACTGTTTAAATTTTACCTTAACCCAGGGTTAAAGTTAACCAACTTTTGAACAACCCAGACCAGAACTTTATTTTAATTATATGTTTTGATCGGTTAATGAAGAAAATATTTAACAAAGAAAGGATGAAAAGATAGAAAATAAAAAATAAGAAATAGTGAGTTACAAACTGTGATGAAATGTTAAGTTAAAAAGTAATGAAACTATGATAACGAAATTGATAATAAAGAATTTTTTTCATCAAGCGGGATAACTCTTAGGGTGAGAAATAGAGTTAATTAACTAAACAGCTAAGTGGAAATGGAGTCAAGAGTATCAAGAACTCTTGTTTCAAAGATGAAAACAGTGAATCCGTCACGCTTCAATCAGTTTCTCTGAAGGTTCTCCTGATAAGTTGACTTTTTTACTTTCCTTTACGGAAATATTTCTTGAATGTTTAGAAATTCGGTTTGCCGTAACAGAAACCCTAGAGTTATTTTCTAAAACTTCCTGCAGCGTTTTTACATGACAAGTTCATTTTAACTTCAAATTATATGCTGGTATCACATAGTCCATGGTTATCCCTTTTTAATCTAACAAATTACTTTGTATTAAAGCTTAATTTAAGCAGCGAATTGTTTTCTCTTTTTCTATAGAAATTTTAAACTAATTGTCTTCATAACATTCACATAAGTCGGCTTTTTACTATAAGGCTACATTCGTGTTTCATCTATTCGCTGTGATGCTAACCCGCTCCCAGTACTTGCTGTTCAACAACAAAAAAATGTTTATCTGATATAAAACACCTTCTCTTGTAGGTCACACAAGACGAAGTTGCCCAAGGAACAGGTAGCGAGTTCATGCACCTGTTGCCTGAGTAAAACTATCGAGTATATTTTTATATTTAGGAGAGAGATCTCTTGTAAACGTTTTATTGAGATCTAAGGAAAATTATGCGAAAGGAATTTTACGTTTAAACGAAAATTTTTAAACACAAGAGCATGAATGGATTTTAAGACAGACTACGAGGAACTAAAGCATGCAGTTTGTTATGCTTTCGCGTGAGTCACAAGGAGAAACACAAAAAAGGGAAGAAAAGCACACAAACAGAGCGCAATTTTTTACCGTCCAACTGTTTTTGTCCACTCTTCTACAGCTGTTGTTCATAGCCGGGAACCTTGTTAGAGATTCCATGAAAAATGAATTTTGTGTATACCTTCACTAACAGATGAAGAGATGATTTATTGCTCTTTACTAATTTCGAAGTTGTATATAGTGGTCAACACGAGAAGAAAAATTTGCCTTAAGCTGAGAACATAACAGCTTTTTGACTATTTACATCAGAAGACTTTTCAAGCGTTCGCATAGCAGGGCTCACACAGCAATAGTCGCAGCTAAGCAAATCGTTCTATCAAGTACCGGTCCTGCATGGGCACCTTGGTATTTTGGGGCAAGGTGGCCGTCACTTTTTCAGACTGAATTTATTGAAAGCCCTGATACTGAACTCATTAAAAACAGTGGTCGTAACACATTTCTTCTTTAATGAGCTACAAGTTTAATAGCTTAACTGCATTTTGAACGAGATAAGAAAAAGGACAACGTGTAAAACATGTGACAAGAACAGAATCTTCTAACATAATTTCTGTCATGGATAAACCTGTCTCTTTTCTTCATCAGCTGTATCACAGTAATTACCCTTTTCTTGCTGGCATCGGACAACTGGTTTTGTCTCTGAAAACAAAAATATTAAAGCTACGTTAATTCATTTTCTTTGTCTATAATGCTCCAATTTTTGCTAAATTATTAAGTTGAGAAACTAAACTAAAACTACCAACGGAAGAAAAAATGAAAACCATTATTTAATATCGATTGACTATATATTTATTTACGCAAAGAAATATGAAATACGTGGAAGTTTTGTTTTTATATGTATATGTTTCTATGGTCACTTCGTAGTTTTATTTACCACCTATCATTGCCATTAAAGCAAACTTTTATAACAATAGGAAAAAATTGAACAAAAAAATTCCTATTGGCAAGGCATAACTTGTTTATCTGAAAACTACCAAGTAATTCAAATGCGATTTATAGATGATAAAATATTTATTGAAAGATTATTGCTTTTATTGTTTTTTTTTCATTTAATTATTTTTCAAAGAATATATAGAGTAGTATATTATTGTATATTTTGTAAAATAAAGAAATTTTTAAACACTGCATGCATGTGTTGCCGAGTTTTTCACTTTTCTGCGATGCCTCGTCGCGATGGTAATTGCAGAAACACAAAGCTCAATTCTAACACGAGCAATAGTTATTGATTGAGTACCTAAAGCACGTTTCTGGTGTGGGAAAGCTCTCAAGGGCTCGAGACAATCTATAGTTACGGGCTCGACTAATAAAAGGGCTCGTCCGGGTTTAGAAAGTCACGGGAGTTTTGAAAATTGAAACGGGTTTTCCAGGACCCGGAAGAGTTTTGGAAATCGAGTCTTGTACTGAAAGGGTGTGAAGTAAAAATTTTTGGATTTTTAAATGGTTTCAACTTAACGCCTTACAGTTATATATCAATTCTGATTGGTGAATGATTGATGAACAGGTGCTTATTGTGAGTAGGAGGTCAATCGGGAGTTGTGAAAATTTTATTGCGCAAAATGCGTGGAAAATTAAAACTTAGCGATCTAATGCATCATGCACTTCCTAGAATTGACTAAAAAGCGAAATCTATATCGAACGTTGGGGAAATGCGAAGGGTTTTTGGAAAGTCCATTGGGGTATCCAATGCTTGGTATCACAGTGATGAAGACTTTTAGTTTTTAAGGTTCATCAACCACAAAAAAATGGCTCGGTTAGGAGCCACTAAGTAAAAAAAAAGCAACGACCAAACAAAAGTTATAAATGATACGCTACTTTTTATTTAACCGAAGCATTGAGAAAGTCGTTTTTGACTTTACGATTTAGACTTATACAGGGACATTACGATGGCTCAAGTCTTCACATCGTTCCGTTGCCTTCTCAACTATCGACCATTTGGTGAACGTTTGCCAAAGGTGATGTGAGCAACTTACCTGAACAAGTACGTCCGTCACCATAGTAACCGTGTTTACATACACACAGGTAGGAGCCGGGGGTATTGAAACAGTTGGCAAACTTGTGACACTCATCTACGTTCAACTGACATTCGTTTATATCTGAAACGGAGAAAATTAGTCTGAGATAGCTCGGCTTGCAAATACAGATGACTGATTACCGTATTTTGTTGATTAAGAAGAGCACAACTTCATCAATTAGCGCCTACCTCGAATAAGCGCCCATCCTATAGATATAGAAAAATTTAATAAGAGCTTCAGCCCCTATCGAATAAATACGATCGATATATTATTTTGAATGATAGTAAAAAGGTTTCCGCGATGAGATATAAATTCTCGTTTTACAACACGGTGAATTCTCATCTGATGTAGACAATATATCACCATGGTCTCCTACGTTTATGCGGCTGGAATTATAAGCCGCAGTTCATACAACGGAAGGTTAGATTATCATCGTCGTAAGTAGTATAAGGATAAAACGTTTTGAATGTTGACACTACATAAAAAGTTTCAACTTTGAGCTGTCTGAAATATACGTTTTACCTCCTAGCCGTCGTACTTCAAAGTATTCAACAAGTATTGAGTTTAAAGGACTGTTCATTAAGTAACAAGGTTGAACTAAGGCGTTTTGGAGAACACTGAAATGCAACCATTGCAGGGCAGATAATTATAGATATTGATAGAACACGAGTGGTAATACTAAGTACTTTCAGCCAATAATAATGGGCTATCAAGGTGGGACAGGGCTTTACTTCTTAAAACTATCTTAGAATATCTGTTCTTACTATATGGCAGGTTCACTGATCGGCCAAGATGAAGCGAATTCTGTGTTCTGATTGGTTACACGAGCGGGCAACTTAGGGCCATCTTGCTCGCTCGGGATTTTCAGTAGTAAAGAGAAATTCTTTGATCATATAATAAATCATTTATTGAACAAGCTTGTTCGGTCAAGGTGGCTGGATATTAGCCTCGTTCTTTTTTGCATGACTTCGTCTCGGTACATAATAACGCAAAAAAAGAACTTGGCCAATATCAAGCCATCTTGACCTCACACTTGTTCAATAACCCATACATATTAAGCAAAATCAACCATGTGCATAATTGTGCTTTTACCACTCTAGATTACCTCTCGCGTCTTTTAGCAACGTCGTGTGAGCCGTATTCGCAAGGCCTAACAAGACCGGAAAAGATGTCCAAGACTGTTAACATTCAGGCTCACCATTATCTATAATAGACTTAAAGGGTAATGCATGTATGTGATGACACTGGAAAATATGGACAACGCTCTGCCTGACCATGTTTTCATAAAGTTTGTGTACCCTGTATCGTAGAAAATCACGTCTTTCATTTTTTGAGCTTGCTGCAAACTCAATCAAATATTAAACATTTGTAGATATTCAACTTACCTAAACAAGCACTTTTCAAATGGGCTTTATAGCCTGTAACACACTCACAGACGTATGACCCGTCATAGTTTATGCACAGCGAGTTCTCATCACATTCTGTGTGGCCCTTACACTCGTCAATATCTGTCGATCAAAGCCAAATATATATAGCTGAATAATTTGATGTGATTGTATCTTTGCGATGCAAGTGTTTTCCAAGGTATTTTTATGCAGGAGTTGCTGATTGATTATGCAATGAAATAAAACAGAAGTAAGAAGGCCGGATTAACACAACGTTCCGGTTTGACCGAAACCTAACCACCCATGAACACACCGTAATACCCTTAAAGTTGGATGAACAGCCAATAAACAGCTGTTTCGCCCTCGCATCGCCCTGACATTGCCTAAAGCGCCCACTTCAGCAGAACGAACTCAAAGAATTGCTAAAATCCCAGATTCATGAATATAACGCTTATGGGAACTGCGAGATGAAATGCCAAGAGTCCTTAAACGATGGTTGGTCGGTGACTTGAGCTTAATTGGTGTCGCGCCATCGGCTTTGGGTGTTTCCTTTGTGAAAGAGTCAGCACTTAGTAACCCATTCTTTTGTTTCTTTATTTTCTACAGTGCTTACAATTATGATCTCTATCACGATCACGATTAACTTCGTATCAAACCTATTAGTTTTTCAAAAAACATGAAAATTTCATAACAACGCTATGCGTTGAGTCACCTTGACAAGTTTTACCATTTCCCGTGAACCCCTGATTACATCTACAGTGATATGAGCCTTCTGTGTTAGTGCAGGACGCTTTATAGTGACAGACGTCCGGGGTCTCCACGCATTCGTCCACATCTTCAAAAAATAAAACCAAATATCTATTGTGAGTAGCACAATTTTAATCAAAGCCTAGCTTTTTATTGGCTGAAAACCGAGTATATATAGACCAAATAAGAACAATCATATGATCAATTATGAGAAATTTCAAGGGAGCAGCGTGGTTCAGTGTTTATGAAGGTGAGCTGCGTTCTAATCACACTGTGACAGTCCTTGGGCTCAGTCAACCCAGGCCAAATTCACTACACTTTTTGGATAGTCAACCTACTTGTCTCCAACCAGTTTTGACTCTTAACTTGAGGAGGTTATTTTAACTACGACAATTGGTAACTTTGGCGAGCATCCAGTTTTGTTATTCGAAAGGTTGATTGGAGAACATTAAGTTCGATAAACTGAAACTCAGTGACTATTGTAATACTAATCACCTATACATTTCTGGGAATAATTATCATCAGTATATACCAAGTATGTATATGGCGATTATATTAACGTATTTATACCTGTACAGGTGAGTATTCCATCACCAGTGTAGCCATCAGCACAGTAACACAAGTAGGAACCAACGCTGTTCACACACTCAGCATTCTTGTGACACTTGTTGGTTTCTCTTTGACACTCATTGATATCTCCGGGATAAATAATACAGCAAGTTATTGCCGTATTTAACGGTAGTAATGAGAAGGAGTGTAGAAAAAAAAGAGAGGCAAAAAGAAGAGAGGAGAGGATGAGAAGAAAAAAAAGGAAAGGGAAGATATAAGAGGAAACATCAAATGTACTTGTATTCCAAAAATAAACAATAACAGTTAGATAAAGTAGCCTAAGAAATCATTAGTTTTTCTACCTATGCATTTTTCTCCAACTGAATAGAAGCCAACTGGGTTACACTTGCACTTGTAAGATCCTACCGTGTTGTCACAGATTGTATTGTGTGGACAAGTATAGCTGCCAACGCGGCACTCATCAATATCTGTCCATAAAGATAGTAGTAGTGAGTACTTTGCGCACACTGTTCCAGGAAATTAGTTTGATATCGTTAAATTAATACTTTTTATCTTCCACCTCTTGTTGGTGTTTCGTTAAATGGTATTCAAAACTATGTACCTTTACTCATCACAAGGTGGCCGAAATAGAAGCTTAATCATAAACTTCAGAGGGCTGGAGAGAGGATTACTTGTTCAAAAACTGTACAATATCAAAGCGGCCGAAAGAGATGTCCACGGTTTCTAAAGCCCAGGCTTACTCTTGTCGATGGTTGATCTAAAGGGTAAGACAACCAACACCGTATAGCCCTAGTGCCAAATGTCAGTCACTGAAAAGACTTAGTACTATATCATGCATGTGCTTTCTATGCTTTTGATTATTTTTCCAGGCAGATCCCATACGCGTTATGGTCTTAATTTAAGTACTTGTTTATACTAATGACGTTTGATCTACCTAATGATATAATGGCTTTAAGATTTTAATCTTTTTAGAAAATCTAGGGAGCTTTGCCATTGTGTACAATTTCCTTGGTGAATGCAGTAAGCACTTTTGATTTTATGAGGGCTTCAAATCTAAGGTGCAATACCTTCACAAAAGCTAGTCCCTTTGCGACTATACCCTGTCTCACACATACACTTGTAAGAACCGATCTCGTTTACACAGAATTCATTGCTCCCACAAGGAATATCCAAATATATACACTCGTCGTAATCTGTGGAGAAAAATTAACTTTGTTAGCATTCCCGAAAAAAAGAGTTTAACACATTTGAACTCAAGCAGAGACAAAGAACTGATGGCCTACCATATACTAGTCGGAGCCACGGAAACTAATACGGCGAGAAAGGTCATAATGGGTTATGACAGACGGACTGTATTGCACAGTAGCTTGAATAACAATGAAAGTTTCTCTGAATTATAACTCGTAACCTTGCTAACAATATGGGATACCAATGGCGTAGAAGCAGAGTGTTCGACTAGTATATTGAAGGGCATGTGTTTTATGTGGTGGTCGTTGTTATGGAAATGCAAAAGATATAAAAAACCTATCTGGGAAAAATCTAAGCAAGCATATGTAAAAACGCTACCGTTTCGTTGGCCTCATCCTCGAAAAAGATTTATTATTTTCTTGTAAGCTATATATTTGCAAACTGAATCTCTACAGTAACTCTTTAAAATGCGTGATTCTTTTGTAAGAAGATCTAAAATTCATAAAGTAATGCAAAGTTTAGCTTAAAGATCAGCTTATACGCGCCTCACAAGTTTTCTAAATTGACAAAGATATCACACTTCCCTTGTTGGTTATTCATTGTCATAGGTGTTCATTATGAAGATCTATACTGATTTAGTATGTTGCCTACCACTAAATTTCAAATTCCCATTTTCTAATTTCGTTATTCATCTTGATATGAGAATGGAAGGGAAAGGGAAGAGGTTGTGAGGGGCTTAGAAACGTACCCCTGCAATGAACCCCATCACCTAGATACCCATGTTCACACAGACAGTACTTGAAGTCTGGAGCTTCTGATGTGAAGATCTTGCATACCGCGGGTCCGGTACAAACCGTGCTGCTGCTATCACAGGTTTTCATGTCTTGGGAATACAAAAAAGAATTAAAAAAACCTCATAAGTTGCAATTAAGATAATATTGTATAAACAAAGATCGTTTATATTCCGATTTCTAGCGGTTTTAAAATAAATTGTTTTGTTACTTTGACCTTATGGTAATTGAGGTCAGTAACTATATGAAAAAGGAATGAAAAAAAACTTTTTATAGCTCTCACAACTACTGGTAGACCCTGGGTCCGGTTGTTCAAAGGTCGATTAGCACTAACCCAGGGTTAAGTTATTAATCCATGCTTGTGTTTCTTACGATCCATAAACTGACTTGACTTTGAAGTTTGGGGTTCACTTGTTTTTAGTGTTGAAAATTCTGAGCAATGATCATGAGCAAAGAAAACCTTTCGTTGTAAAGAAATTACTGTTTAAATTTTACCTTAACCCAGGGTTAAAGTTAACCAACTTTTGAACAACCCAGCCCTGTAATTTACTTTGCGGGCCAGGTTTATTTAAAATCTCTTCCTCTTTGTATTAAATTCAATACAATACAACACAATACAATACAATACTTTATTTAACGTAGGTCCTACACTTAGCTCCAGGCTAGGTTACAGGTAGTCCACCCAAGTTAAGAGCTAACTGGTGGGAGGTTCTTCTAATGCATTGTTGCAGATCCTGCATTCTGATTGGCTACACTACTAGACGTCTTTTTTAATTGTCCCCAAGTACAGTAAGGAAAAGCGTACGTTTCTTTCCCAAACAAATAAGTTTTTAATAAGTACTACTTAAGAAAAGAAGCAACAATGACCTTTGTTAATATTCATCCATGGAGTGTCTCTTCCTTACCAGTAACTATATATATGTTTACTTCTCGATGGATTTAATAGTATGACTATTAACTAGTATGGCGGCAAAGATCTTTTAATGCAATTTTGTCCGACTTGTGAAGTGATACTCTTGGCCTAATGGTTCCCAGTAAAAAGTCTATTCGACCTTTGTTCTCATGGACTGTTAACGTGTAGTTCGTTTGTTCTCCAGGTCTAATTGTTAACTATAAACAGCGAGTCTCGAGATTGAATTTTTTTTTCTCTTCTCAGATACAGAAAGTGACGTTAGGGATTTGTATCACATATCGGCCATAAATATTCAATTTCTTTTTGTTTATTTTTTTCCACGGGAAATTATACAAATTTCGGTTCGATTTCCCGCCATTACAATACCTAAGTGCCTCGCCTCGTGCAATGAATAACCATAAAACGCCAGCTCTCTAAACACGAAGAAATAAATTTGACATGGTCGTTTTTATATAAAGAATAGAATAATTTCTGCCAAAAGGAGTAAGGAGTAATTTAGGAGAAATTACGGATACAAAGCATTTTGAAAGTATGATCAAGTATTACAAAATTGACAAATATGTTATGCACGCTGAGTTGTTACCTTTGACGAATATACCGTAAAACTCTGCCTTAAGACAGATGCGACTGGTCCAAGTCTGTGGACTAATTCTCACTAGCCTCAAAGCAACAAACGGTAGCAAGTTTATTAAAACACTCTGTTCTTTGTTTGGAGACGTGTTGAACACCTGTGAACACAGTTTAAAACTTGGTGACCAAATATCGAAATACCATTTTTAGATCTTCAAAACAGGGCTTCTTGTTACCACATTTAAAAACTATCATCAGTCAGTCATTCAATAGTACTAACTTTTAATTGTGTTTAATAACTACTATAATTTTTTTAAAGTTTTCTTAATTTTAATGATAAAATTTTTAATAAGAGTCTCTAATTCAAAGACTATAGGATTGATATTCCTACATGGCACTTTTGCTATGAGTTTTCTTCTTTTATTTCATGAAGGAGTGTATCTGTGTAAGTACCCAAAGAACCCATGAAAATTTGAGAAAAAGACTGCATGTAGAAGTACAAAAACAAAGTACAATTTCATTGCTGATTTTTGTACAAATTAATTAAGAAGAATTGGTAAATAGGATCGTTAATTTATTCATGATTTTGTGACAACCCAATTGAATGTGGACGTATTGATATTAAAAGTGAATACAACTGATTAAAAGAGACCGCACACGGTTTCCGGAAAAAGCTGTTTTATTGTTTTAAAACAGTAATGAAAAATCAGGGATGTGAGGTAGCTGTGAATCTCGCCATACTCTCATACACAATAGAGTTCAAAGTCTTTCAAAGAGGGCATGGGAGTAACCTCATACAAAAAGAGGCGACTTTTAGTTCTTGATTAACTTCTTAAAACCTGTATAATATAGTCAATGCAAAAAATATAGGTCTGATCAAACTTTGCAATTCTATTTGCGAACTTATCTTGCCTTGTTGATCTATTGCTGCAAAATTTATGATTTCTCGCTCACAGATCTTTTTTAAAATCACCGACTAAATTGATATCAAAGAAAATGTTATATAGTTTAAAGCAATGCAGTGTCGTTCACTAGAAGGAGGAGTTTAGATATTGATCAGGCTCTTTAAACCTGCTAGAGTTCAATACAAGGATTAGATCGGATGAAAACTTGCAATACTAACTTTTAAATGTCGCAATAAATTTTCTGTTTTGTAAGTTTGCTACAAAAAACTTGATCTTCTGCTCCAAACTCTATGAATTCACTTTTTTTTAATGGTAGATACTTTAATCGTATATATCTTATTTTATATTAAAAATTTTGTTGTATTGTTAAAACAGTAAAATGTCAGAAACCAGTGTCTTTTACAAAACCCATGTAGCTATGAATCTCTAACACTTTCATGTGCAAAAGTGGTCTGATAAACCGGAGGAGGGGTTTAGATCATGCTTGTAAAACTTCTTACATTTCAATGTTAAGATTACTTCTGATCATGATGCAAATTTTGGGACATACTAGCTGCTAAGTTTGGCAACAACCTTTCTTTGTCGTAAGTTTGTTACTACGCACCGTGAGATCGATACCATAAGTGGCCGGACCATAAATGACATGAGAAATATTTGTTCTTTGTTGAAATAATGATGGAAAGTTGATTGAGCTTTAGCGGGAAAGAAGGTAGAAAAGAAAGAAATATCTTTAGAACCGCTTTAAATAGGATTTAAAACCAGTATCCCCTTTTCCATCCCTGTAAACGTTTTCGCAAGTAGTTTTGCCGACGTATAATCTGTTTTTTGCCTTATTATTCCGGTATGCATTACGAGGCTTGCTTTCCTATGCCACGTACAGTGCAACTGTAAATGTTCGCCGTCACATTTTACTAGCGAAGCGATTAAAAGAAGGGTAAAATATTTAAAAATATATGTAATATCCTGTAGAGGAGAAACAAGGAGGACAAAACTCATGAATAGAACGAAACAAAAGTAGCAAACCCTAAGGAGCGAATGAAGTGTGATTTGAATGGTTGCATTATGATACAAAATGAAAAATGCTATGCTTTATTGAACATTCTGAGAGTTGTACAAATTCAACCGCAGTTCCTGTAGCAATATGACGTCTTCAAATTTTGTCACCGGAAGAAAAATTTAAAAACTTAACAAGAACTTAATGCAACTCAAGGGTCTATATATGAACTCTTAACAATACTAATGAATGTTTTATTATTATTATTATTTAAAAATACACTTAAAACAATTATATTCAATTATGATAAATCGTAATACAATTTTTAAGCCCGGTGTCCATATGATCGCTGCGATCGTAATGCAGTGTCCAATATTAGCGGACTAGATTAGCACACATAAGCTTCTTGAATACTAATTTTTGTTACACAACCACGCTCCTTAATCCTTGTGATTAAATGTCATTGAATAGTAAGTTTTTCTATTGTTATTGAATAGTGATCAACTCACCATGGACCCATTTACTCCAGGATAGGAGTTCCAAGATTCTTTAACAGCTTTTTTGAAGAAAAGAACAAATGATTTGGTTCCATTGCCACGGGAAGTGACACCTGTCACTTTCAGCCCAATCAGGAGAACTTCGTTCAGAAAATCAACCTGAAGAAATTGTTTCTGGTCATTTATCGCACTGCACCAAAAATTCTTTGCATGAGGTCGTGCACTCGCTGCTCGATGGAAACTGTTCAGCTGTGAAGATGCTGTGATCTGGTGATCGTTTAAAAGCTTCCCATCAGACATTCCCAAAGGAACAATACCTGCGAACAAGATTAAATTATCTTTAAGTGATCTATACAGCTCTAGATTGGAATTTTTGGGATTATCGCCGTAATTACTGCAATGATCTTAAGTTCGAGTTTTTGATTGAGGGCAGGAGTTTTCAAAAAAAGTATTATCAGCACTAAGCACGTTTGAATTTATTTTCAAAAGACAAAACTCTATAAGTTTGAACTTTCAACTCAGTTTTTTTGTTCATTGGTTTAGTTTGTTTCTATTGTAACTTAGCTTCCATTGTTTTACGTCTCTTTTACTCGTATCTCATTTGTCCTGAACATGCGGCCTTTGTTTTCAGTTAGAACGCAGTCACGTTTTTTTTTGTCTCCTTTTTTGATCAGCTTGCTAGAAGCACATGGTGTCCCTGCTCCTGTCAAGGCTGAAAGTGGAACTTGGAAATGTGTTTGTTAAACCAGCTTCTCTATACCCATGGAAACTACAATCAAGGCTTAGTTGACAGGTACACCAGAGCTAAGTTCCAAATGCAATAGAAATAAAACCATTGTTGCAGTATAAGCACGAGAAAACAAAAAGCGCTGCAACAATGGAAAGTGTTGCACAATGAAAGGGAAAACAATAAAAAGAGTCTATTTTTGTGCAACGTTGCGTGGTACTTTTTGTCTTTTAAAAATTTAACTAATTTTAGACCTCTTCAGAAAACATCCTGAAATGATTTTTGATACAAGTTAACAAGAAAATTCAAAACGAAATAAAAAAAAGCCGCCTTTTGCACAGAGGGAAAAGACGAAATATTTAAAACAACAAAACAAAGTAACAGACTAGTCAAAAAACCTTTTAATTATAATTAATTATATTCTGTAAGAAAGCATGTGTTTTGGTCAACGAAGGCAGCGATGGATAATATCCCCTTACATGGCCAGTAAGATTTAAACAAGGCATTAGATATTTGAGGATCAACACCTGGAAATTGGGCATAGCCAGACTCATTAGGATTGAGGTGACAAACCTGAATGACAGCCATAGAAACCAATTCTTAATGCCATCTTGCCCACCCATGTTTTGGGGAATACTTTGACAAAACGTACTAAAACCGGTTTGAAGGTGCTGTTGAAAATAGCATCTGAAACAGCTTCTGTGTCATTAGAAACACCGAGAAAAATCTAGAAGAATGAACAAAATTTTTGTTAATATATATTTTATTTCACTTTTAATTAATACTTAAGAAATAAAACACGGCAACTGTGTTTGTACAGGCTAATATAAACCGAGATGCGTTTGGGAGAATTCGAGAGCTGATAGTAACATTTTAATTACCTGCAAAAAACTTATCTATTGTGCTCTTTTAAATTATTTGTAGCTCCGAATTCGAGTTGAATCGGGAAACACATATCGGGATTTAGAGTTGTGTTTCATCTTTTAGTAAAGTGACTTCAATAGCGATACCCAATGCTGTTTATTTGAACTCCGTTGGATTTCAGCTAGTGGTTCCTTCTGTCACATTTTATTTTCCATTTAAAAAATCTCAAATTTTACCGCATGTAGAGCGCTGATTATTCTTTGTAAAATTATGTGACGTCAAAACCGTGTTTGTACAGTCTAAAATTAAACACCTCTCAACCAATCAGAATGCGCGTATTAGTCAAAAAATGTTATAAAATAATTCATATAGTACGCGCGTTCTGATTAGTCAAAAAACGTACATGATAGTATGTAAACACGCTTTCCATCCGCTCCTCTCAAAAAGTATGATTATTTCTATTGCTTTGTTCCTTCTAGGTTGCAAAAAATAGAAAGACAAAAAAAACAGTTTTCCTAACAAACTGATTTTCTTATTTCACCAGCTACTGTAAGGTCGAAAATGCATCTTTCAGCCAATTTAACCCTGGTTTCCATATAATCTTTAGAGTTGTCCCGATCGTTCCAATCTTTTGAAGTGTAACCAAACGACCTGGAGGATTTTATGGAAACACCATTGGGTCATTTTGGGGGTGAGTGGTGAAAAATTTTTTTTTGGTCGGATTTTCGAGGTAAGGGGTTAGTCCATGGTTT
>JAOEHV020008476.1:0-18948 GCA_025447995.2 Isaurus tuberculatus | reverse complement strand
CCCAGTCCATCCGGCCGGGGTGTTGTCAGAAGTTTAAAAGGCAACTCCCATTGCATGTGACCTCAATCAGCTGACTTCATATAGAGTCCCATATATTTACTGTAAATGATTTGTATTCATTTGTGACGAGAGCCTGGGCTGCCTGTGGTTTAGCAGGAGTTTTGAACACCCAGTTTTCCTCAAAAATCCGACCAGTTTCAACTGGCTTTATTGGCATGATATTTATAAACTATATATGTATATTGCCAAAGCAACTCGATAAAAAACCAAAACCATGGACTAACCCTTTACCTCAAAAATCCGACCAAAAAAATTGAGCAAACACCCCCAAAATGACCGAAAATCCCACCAAAACCATGGACTAACCCGTTACCTCAAAAATCCGACGAAAAAAAAAAGTTGACCAATCAGCCCGAAAATCCGACCACAAGCGTGGACAATATTGTAAAGGAAGAGAATTGTATGTTCTAGGACACGAGACCGTTTTTTTTTTTCGTAAGAGGGACCCTTGGGTGTTCTAGAGCACTATACGGGGTTTTGTTTCAAGAGGGGATCTTTGTTCTTGTTTTAGAGCACCAGGCACCAGTCGGTTATTTTTTGTAAAGGAGGAGGTTTGTATGTTCTAGGGCACGAGACCGGCTTTTCTTGCAAGGGGACCCTTGGGTGGTCTAGACACCAGACTCGAAGCATGAGCTTTTTGCAATTATTTCGGCGATGATGATCATTATTTCAAGCTAATTTGCCTAGTCGCCGACTCATTCCATACTGTATTTGAAAATATTAACACTGAACTGTTTTACGATCTGCTTTATCTAAAAGTATGTGAACACAACCTTAACCCCAACGGACTTTTCTTTTACTTAGTCAACTGTGTAATGTTTACATCTGCAGTAAAATATTTAAAATAAATGTTACAAAAATAAAAAACCCTTCAGAATACATAGGTTTCAGAACAGTTTTTAGCATTCTAATTATAACGTTACTCTTATTTGCTATGATGCAAAATTGTCATTAAAAGACGCGAGATTTCATTGGTTGATTAATTGTGTTCATGCATAAGTACGTAAAAGATCTTCAGTTGATACTTTGTAGCAAGTAAATAAGAAACTGTAGTGCGACTAAAAAGATGCAACACCAGCTTTGTGTGGTGCTAGGGTTCTTGGGCCAGGAACATGTTGAAATCTTGCTCTGGTTTTCTTGACCGCCGCCTGTAGGAGGAGCTGCTTGATCGTCTCTTTGGACTTGAATGTAGACATATTATTGTTATTATCATACTCATCGTTTTCATATCTTAATCATCACCGTAATCAAAACCATAAAAACCCGATAATCATGGCTTTTATCAAACCATGATTTTATAATCATCATACCTCAGCTAACCATAATAAAAATAATTTGTAGTTATAATAAACTAAGTAATTCTGAACAGCAACATCACGATCATTGTTTCAACCACCACCATCAAACCACTATTATCATTACCATCCAAGCCATTATCAACTCAACTATCACTGTCGTCACCATCCAATCATTATCACAATCATATTTCAACCACCATCATCGTCATCATCACAATCATATTTCAACCACCATCATCGTCATCATCACAATCATATTTCAACCACCATCATCGTCATCATCACAATCATATTTCAACCACCATCATCATCATCATCATCACGAGTCCACTTACAAACTAACGACATCTTTGACAGTTTATCCTATTTGAATTAACTCAAGGGGGCCTGGGCGAAACTACTAGTGAGCTACTTGGTGAAATACAACTGAATTCTACAAACTTTGCATCATTGTCAATTTTATTGCTATTACCGCTATAAAATTTTTGAAAAACTTTACTCACCTGGAAAATAAGGTTTTATTCTTGTCGGTAATTGTACCAGTTGAAGGTCTCAAGGAAGCGACACTGGAGTCTCGGTGGGCTCTGTTATCATAGACACAAAAATGTTTTTTAAATGGTTGATCAGCATTCAAAACTTAGTGTGACAATTTCAATCGATAGCCGTCACGTTTATTAACTTACGATAAAGCAACAAACTCGTTCTTGTAACTGTCATCACTGTGGTATTCTGGGAAATTTCGTGACGTCAAATCTTTAACTGGAAAGCCGTCCTTAGAAAGAAAATAAACGTTTAGCATAAAGACTGGAACCTCTATTGTTTCTTTAAGTTGCATAATCATATCAAAAAGTAGCTGTACTGTTACGTATACTATTAACTTATAACTTAGAGGGCAAAATTACTCGGTGCTGATTGGCTCACGAGGATGGCTTTTTTCTTTAATTGAGGATAAAAATTACTTGGCGCTGATTGGTCGCTGGTTTGCGAAATATAGTCAACAAAACGCTTAGCACCGACTTGACTATTTGACTAATGGAAAACGAGTGCGAGTGGTCTAATTGTTTTATTCAAAATCTCCGGAGAAAAAACCAAAGGAGCACAATACTTTTTTGAAACTCATTTTTCAATTTGTCATAATTAATTATTTCGCCTAGCATAAAATATTAAAATACGGAAACTGACAAAACTTTTAAAACCAAACGATTTCGAACTAATGTGTTCATCCTCAGGCTTAAAATTTCCAGAAGGCCTGTTTTGGATTAGGTAATGATTTGATGCCCTTTGGGAATAGATTGAGTTCAAAAGACTGAACTTGTCTATGCAAATTAAGCTTGTGCACTGCGATGTATAATGCTTCAGTGATTCTTTAGCCAATTTTGTACTATTGTACCCGGTTTCTAATGAAAACAGAAAAGCGTGGGAGAGGTTTTCCTTCAAGTGACATGCAGGTTCTGAATGTTGTTTATGTCCGTGTGTTCGGTAATTCCGACTTTTAAATTTCTACAGGTTTTTCCAATATAGTTTGAGCCCCAGCAACATGTACCATGTAAGACAGCACTCGAAGGATTGGAGTTTTTGTCTATTAGATTGAAAACAGTTTAAATCTTTCTAGTCTGCCAAACAATGTAAATATTAAAGTTCCAGTGGATGTAATTAGCATAATTAAATACATAAATTTCAACGAGAAGTACAAAAGCATGTCACAAACTAATTCATTCAGAGTTATTGATTGTTCTTAAACTCCCTTTTAGTTAACGATCAAATAAGCTAAAAATATTTTTATAAAGACAACGTTTCGTTGCCATCCCGGCAACATCATCAGGCCAACTGAATGTAAATTTTTTTTCTCTATATGCTAATATAGTAGAAAACTATTCGACTGTGATACGACAATAGGACCTATAAGTAAAAGAACAATAGCTTACTGAAAACAAAGACAAACTCTAAGACAAAAGAACAAAAATCAAAGTTCGATACAGAGAGCAATATACAATAATTTGATAACTAAAAGAATTAAAAATTAATGTTCAGCGATGCAGACCAAAATGAAACTAAATAAACACTTTTGCCTTGATAAAGTCCGATTGTTTGTTAAGTGACGGATTCAGTTATTTTATTAATTGCATTTCAAAGATCAAGCATTCCAGTTTTCCTCTACATTTTTTCAGAATTTTAAAATTGCTATTCAGTTTCGCTGTTTCGACGGGGTGGGGGCTTTTGAGATCTTTCCCAATGGAGGAGCTGTGGAGCCGATGTTCTTTAATACTTTGGAACAAATGGCGGGTTCAGTGTAGCCCACATGCCTTGCATCACACAAAGGACATTGAAACTCGTATAAACAACGCATTGTTGATTAACTATATTAGGTTTCGGCTCGTTGGAACAGAACTCATCTTGTAGTTTATGGCTCTTAAGAGAAAATTTTACATTCAGTTGACCAGATGATGATGCCGGACGGCAACGAAACGTTGTCTAATTTACAGTTAGCTTTTTTATTAATTTGCATATTCTTTACTATATAACGATGTAGCGAAAAATTTGAAACATGATTTACCAAAGCACTAAATTTTCCGTTATCACTCATTCCATCATCACTCATCTGTCGCCTGCAAGCTGCCTGTAGTTCATCCTTCAGTCTTCCAATATGTGTCTTATGGGAGGCGATTTCCTTCTCTAACACTCTAAGGCGGGACACCGCCTGTTGTTTCTCAGATTCTAGTCTGGATACTCGCTCAAGGGCCTCTTGCTGGGCTTCAACAAACACTTGTACCACATTCTTTTAGAAGTTCAACAAAAAGTTTAAACGTGTTAACATATTTTGGTATTATGATTATCAAACCAAGAATCCTCAAAACCAAAGTTTTTATTATGTGATTTAATCAAGTCTAGGTTGAAAAGGTTAATCATCGCGTAAGTAGATTAGGAAGAAAACGTTTCGAGCGTTCGGCCTTCATCCTGAGTTTTGGTCATATATATGGCCATCAACTAAAGATCAGCCCTAAAAATTGTTAGTATTAAGCTTAATCCTTTTACAAGCCTAGTGGCCCATGGAGCCGGTGCTTATCTCCGGTTTCCGTAGTGTTAAGCGGATGAGAGTCATTGACTCCCCCTGGACGGGATACTAATCTATCGCAGGTTAGCTCCCAGCCGAAGCTGGTACTCATTTACCGACCTCGTAAGGGTGGAAAGCTGAGTAAGTTTTGGCAGAAAAGAAGGTCACACAAATGTTCAATTTTAGGTAGAGCCGAGGTATCGAACCTGGGATCTTGTGGTTGGAAGGCATAGATAGATCTTACCAACTGCGCCAACCACGCCGCCATTATAAGTATTATTATTGGTTAAATGTGTCAGATCTTTTTAGTGGCCAAAGAAGGGTCTAGCCATTTGGAAGAATGGTTTTTTGAGACTAATTTAACAATTCACCGTCATGTTGCAGACATTAATTACTATCAATAAAATCCTTTAAGGAGCCTCATGGGCCATCGTAGCCGGCGGACTGCCAGAAATAATCAGTCTTAGTTATCATAATAGTTATCAAAACAAACGCCAAAATTAAAAACACCACCACACAACGTCATGACGCACCTGGCAAGCAAGCATTTCAGGTCCCATGGAGGAGCCCTCTAGTGCAAGTCTCTCCTTTGGAAGCATAAGATTCGGTAGTGAAAATTCGTAAACTCCCATTGCACCCTGGGACAACCGCACTTGCTCAATACTCTGTTCCAGGGCTTTTTCTACTGATCTCAGATAATTTAGAAGGGCTTCTTTCTCCCTACGGCAACGATTCGACACTTGTTAACACTGGACATTGACGTAATTGTTAATAGACTTTGACTTCAGTCTGTAGAATCACATGTTTTGAAAGTAATAGTCATCTTTGCTTCTGAACAAGAATAATGAAATGTTTATATCGAATGTAACATTTTAATTGGTTCTTTAGCCATGATATAAGCAAACTGGAGTAAATCTCAAGAAAATGAAAACGATTTTAATACTAAACATGTTTCGGCATGGCGCTTGCCACCAACAGTAGTACAAAACAAAGTTCTCATCCATTCTCTTAAGGATCTTTAGCCTGCTGTGATCCTAAATAAATATATAAATTATTTAACGTTTACAAGCTTCTGAGCGTTTTGGGACCTGTTTTGATATCTACTTTAGGCAATAGGCATTATAAAAATAGTCAAAACCAATGTAAAACAACTGTCATTTGATTGGAAGCCACTTGAATTCCCTATGTCCATATTAGGTAACTTCACATACCAGTAGAGATGGAAACTTTTGGAGAGCCATTCGCTTATAACATTGCTTGTTGCTGCTCCAATAAAATATTTTATTTAATTCCTTTTTTGAATACTCTTATCGAAATTTTTCAAAGTATATCATTTCCTTATTATAACAGTTGTAAGTCAATGAATTCAAGCGTTTTCGTTACGTGAAGTATTCTCGTATGTACTTTATAAAATTTACGTCACACTTACACTAATGCACCAACAAAGACTTCGTTACGATCGTGTTTCTAGGAAGCAATTTGTGTCGTACCTTGCATTGGCTTTCAGCGCTTTATCAGCATCAATGAGTCTGTCTGTCATCATCCTCTTCTCATTCTCGAGATGCGCAGTTTGTTTTGTCATTTGTCTTACAGCGTGTTCCTGTCTTCTCAGCTGCATTTTAGCTTCACTGAGACCCTGAAGAACAAACGATACAATATATTTCTAGATATACTCCCTTCCCTGACTGTAAAAATCGCACAGGAATCGTCAACCTTCTAAATGGATTTGTCCTCTGTGATGAAATTTTCACGCGTTGTAAATGCGCATGGTTTGCTTCTTACGATTGAAGAGTCTTAGCGGGGAGGAGGGATGTTTTAAAACATAACACTGATGACATTGAAAAGCTCTTTGGGATGTTGTCATTATATCTATTTGAAAAAATCATTTAGCAAAAGGAAACAATAAGGATATTTTTTATTGATGCCTTGTAGAGTTCAAGACTAGAAGCAAAGCTTAAAACAATACATGTGATTTTTGTATCCTTTACTAAAGAAACAGAAAGGAAGCCTGTGACTAGCGCAAGCTTGAATGAATACGAAGAAAAAAAAGTTGCTTTGAACTACAACTTTTCAAACTGATTGAGAAATATTTTTGACCTTTTAGTTTAAGGAAGTTTATTCAGCTTTTTTGGAAGGAAGCAGAACGGAAAAACACCCCAAGCACAGTGTTTGCCGACACTGTTAACGAAATGAAGCAATTTTTTTTGTTAAAGTTTTCTCAAACGAACATAATTAGACAGCAGCACCGATGAACCACGCTGGACATACCGCTGGACATACCTTAATTGCTTCGTCGAGAGTTGCATCTTTTTCTTCCCCCTGGGTACTGTGTAGATCCAGTCTCGCCCCCATCTCTTGCATTTGCGCGGTCTGTTCATTTAAAAGAGCCTGGGCCTGCTGCTCACGCTTCAAGGCGTTATTAAGCTCCTCACACACGTGGTCAAACCGACTAACTGGTATCATAGACAACATCTGAATAATGTAGACAGAAAAAGAAAAACTTATTCGTTTGTAAAGATTACTTGGAAAATTATTCAATACTACATCTAGTTGCCTTAGTAATAACTTTTTATGTCATCCTCCTTAATATGTTGTAAAAACTTGGAAAATACTTAATTTAGACAACGCAGACACTTCAAAGAAAAAACTCGACAGTTAGCATTGCTAAACTCCTATAGTACATTAATAGAGTTTTATATCTGGTCTTATACCTGTTGTAAAGGGGGCTTGCATTAGCAATACTTGTCGAAAGTTGTATTTCCATGTAAGAAGGCACGGTAATTGAGTTAATAAAAGAAAATGTTTGTAGAAAATGCAGTTTACCTCCTCCTGAAGACCATGTAGCCTCTCCTCCATGGTACGCAGGCCATCACGTGCTTTACGCGTGTCCTCCTGACCTGGTTTAGGCAGAGACCTAACTTCAATTTAATAGCCTTATTTATAATATAGGTATAGTAATAATATAATAACAATATAGCTCAATTGGTTAAATCTCTTAATACAAAAGCAGATGTCCCGGTTCGTTTAGCCTATATTCCTCCCGTACCGTCTCTAGACAGGGAATTTAAGGCCTGCTCCAGTCTCCAAATCTCTCTCACTCTTCTGTGAGGGGTCTTAAAAGAACCAACACTTGATGATAAGCATAGCCTTATGACCCATTTTAATGGACTCTCTTTAGTCTTTTACTAAAACCTCGCAGAAAATATTGTAAAACCCCAGCTATACTGCCACTAACGTTAGTTGAGGTTAAAAGCCGAACGTTCAACTTGCCGCCAAGTATACACCATCATTAAAGTAATGAATCTAGCAGGTTATCTCTTTGACTCTTTTCTGTTGTTCTGTCGGATGGTTTACGTTCGAAATATTAACACTGCAAATAAACTACAGTAAAAGGAGAAAACACTTTTGATGACATATTATGTAATGTGTTTGGCAAAATACTTGTTAAGAGTAACTAGCTAAATGATCTAAATACCTGTAAGATGTGCTGATCGGAGCTCTGAGCAATCTTGTTTAGCCTTTGATAGTTCTAGTCTAAGTCCTCTCCTATCCACTTCGGCTGAATGGAGCCGTTGAGTGAAGCTCAAAATATGGGCTTGAAGATTACTCACGATTACCTGTTAGGAGTAAAGGTAAGTTATTGTTATGAGTCAGCTGATCACAGAAGGACATGAAGTCAATGTCGATTGACGAAACGATGGATTGTCATAAAAACCGTCACTTTCAATGTAAGTGTCACTACACCAACATAATCACCACTTGTAAGACATCATCACCACCATCACCATCATCATCGCCATTATTATCGCCATCATCATCATCATCGCCATCACCATTATCGCCACCACCATCATCATCATCATCATCATCGCCATCACCATTATCGCCACCACCATCATCATCATCATCATCATCACAACCAACAACATGATTATTGTTATCATTGGCTACCTGTGTGGAGGTGTACTGTATGGGTTCTGTGACGTATTTCTGCAGCCCTTGTCCAAGTTGGAATATTAAATCATTCCTGTAACTACTAAACCCACCGCGCCACGGTGGATCTTCATCTATCGATGACGTAGAAAACTCGTTCTGGAGCTTGGAGATGAGTTTTGAGTATGCCGTCTTTGCTACTCCAACAATCGCAGCTTGAGAAGGGGGAGACTTGACTCGAGAAAATTCTGATGTAAATAATAAGTAGAAAGCAGTTGCTATAAACTTGGGCCCCTTTTTTGGAAATATTTGCATTTCGTGAAAAGAAATATCATTTCTTTGAATCAGGGGTTATGTATTATTATACCTTCTGAGTCACGGTCTTCGCTGTATAGCGACGATGAACTTCCCGTAGTGTGACACAACATCTGCTGTAAATCAACCAAGGAATTGATCACGTGATCTTCGAGCTGGTTACTGGTCAGCCATGAACGAACACCCAGGCTCCTAGTGCGGTCACGTGAGCTTGTGTCAAACGAATCTCTTCGAGTTTTTTGGAGACCTAACCAATGAATTTAACATGAGCTCAAAATTAAAAGACGAGAGTCAAGTAAATGGAACGAAGAAAAAACGTGTCTGCCTCAACCGTCAGGAACGTGGTAAGAAGAACTAAGACCAAAATATAAACTCTTTAACTTACGAAGGTTTTACTAAGCTAATTAAATTATAAAAAGGAAAGGAGGGGGGGGGGGATGTCACAAATCATCCAGCGAGATGGCCACGCCAGTTTACGCATTTAATAAATAACGAAGACCTGACATAACGCGCTAAAGTCGTTTCTCACAAATGAGCATTTTGAATCATGGTATCGGTCCAAAAATATAACCCTGAAACGCCACAATATCGGGTAGGAACCTGAGAAGTCAGTCTTAGGGCTTTGTCGTGGCACGTCATGCTACTGCTAATAACTATGCTTTCACCTTTAAGCTACCCTATTGCAACTTGAAAAGTCACACTATTCAAAAATAGTCAAAACCATTTTGAAGGTTAACCAAACTTGTAACGAATATAATGTTCATGATTACTGAATATATAGCTGATGGTATCCCTTATCTTAAACAACACTGTAACACAATGTTCACCTTTAAACGGTTTCCTTGTTTTGTCAACTCCACCACACAGTACAACTGAAAGCCCTCCTATATCTCCAGGACACTCGGTTGATACGAAGAGCTTTGAACTCACAGATGAAAAATGGTATATTCTGTTTGCTGCAAGTACAACTATCACTGCTATCCGAAAAACCAAAATCGGTCTTCTGCCATCCGCAAGTAAACTTCTACCACTGTGATACCTTTGCACCTCTTTTTCCTTGTCCTTCTCGTCCATTTCATTGTTCAACATTTCACTTAAATTGAAAGTTTGTTTTCTGAGCGTCTCCAAGCAGTTTACATATTCACTTAGAATATTTCTCTGTGAAGCTAGACACCTTATTCTCACGAATGCCGGCCACAGAGCTCCTGTAAGTAGAGCACACGAAGTCAGTAGGGAACCCTTATGTCTGTGGCTTTGTTGTAGAGCTTCCTGTAGCCTAACGTTTTCCTGTTCAAGAGTTTCTTTTGCTTCTCCCGTCCGTTGAACTTTTTCCCAAGCTTCATCCGCTAAGGTCTGTGTTTTCTGTGATAATAACAACAGTTTGTTTAAGACTCAAATCAGCTAATTGTACGACTACAGTCATGCTTCTGATCAAGGAGCTAAAAGTTTAATCCCTTTCCGAACCTATTGGACCATGGAGCCTATTGTGCCAGTTTCTGTGGAGTTAAACAGATGACAGTCTTGACGCACCCTACACCCCCTTCCTCTCATCACCCAGTGACAGAAAAACTAATCCATCGTAGGCTTCCCAACAGAGAAGCCGGGGAATGAATCCAGAACTTTGTAGTTGGAAAAGAGAGGTCTTCCCAAATGCGCTAACTATACGTACCGCCATTAAACTAAACACGCAGATGGCTAATAATTTGGCATAAAAGCCTAGGAAAGCCCCGAAAAAAAACCTTAAGAGTCAGATTGCGATCAGCAAAGAACCTCACTGAAAGCTTTGAAAGGTAAGAATAAAACTCAATAATTTAAAAGTGTTGTAAAGATTATTTCAAAAATTTCATGAATTTCAATTTAGTTTACAAGACTCGCATGAACGCTTGAACTACACATCACTAAATAGAATAGTTCGTTGTTCACTTAACAAACCTGAGTTCTACTGTGGAGATCATCAATCAACTTTGTGTAATGATTTTCCAGTTCTGTCTTCTGTTTCTTCCAAGACTTCTCCCTATCCTTCAAGGCTGAAGACAACTGATAAGAGGAAACAAGATAACACAAAATTTTTCCACGAATAAATGTGAAATTTTTAAGCAAAGTAAAAACAAGGAACAAAGATCATAGACGTTAGAAATAAAACTTACTCCTGCATACAAATGTATTTTTCGTTGTGTAAACGATTTGGATCAAAAACTTTTATTTTTGTTTAAAAAAAGTATTAGATTGCGTCTGCTAGTATGCAAAACACGTGATTTAACCAACGTTGCCGTGACTTGAGTACAATTCCGACGTTGCACACATTAGCATTTAATCAGGGAAACTATATAAAGAAGGCTAACGCTTGAAACGTCAGCTTCTCGTTTCACTTGGGGCGATGGTCAAACATTTTAAACACCAGTCGGACAAATCATTTGCTAGAGTTGAAACACTGGAAAATTTGGACGAATCACCTAAATTCATTAACTGCTTGGCATAAGTTCTATTCTTTTTTATCGCTCTTGCATTCTTTCAACATCTCAAATATTTTTGCTCTGAATCATGTTATCTTATAATATTAAAGGAACCTCTCTCTTAAAGTCTGTACAAGTTTCTGTTCATTTACACAACATTATCTCAACATGTCTGAAAAATACTTTGAAAACGTTTTTACTTTATTTAGGTCATCAAGGAAGTAATTTCAAGTATTTTACTAACAGGGAGATCCGTTATCACCACCTCTTATTTAGTTAAAACATGTTTTATATACAAACATGGTTACCTTGGAAACAGTTTGTTCACGTGATTCCCGAATGTTTACCAACTCATCTTCCTTGCTGGTAATTATTCTCTCTAAATGGTCATTCTGAACAAGAAAGGTTAAAAAAAAACGTAAATGAAGCTTCATTTTTGTTTGAAAATAAAACAGGCAATATGACAACAGCATCCAAACGAAGCCTTTAATATACTTTCCTTCATCTGTCATCATCAAGGTTGAAAGTGTATTACAGTACAATTGAGGAGAGCATGGTAAAGAGCTGACGTCTTTTGTGAAAGGCTTACGCACGAAACATCACCTCTTTGTTTACACTACTTCACGTCAACCTTGTGTTATCTATATTCTGTGGTAAATGTCTTCCTATCTAATATCTATTCCCCAAAGAAGTCAATTAATCAATCTTACCCTTTCTTTAACTCTTTGCAGTTCATTAACGTGTGCTGCAACCTGCTCAGCCACCAGGCCGCTCATATCGGCCCACGAGTACTTGGATAGCACGGAGTCTGGGGAGGTGATATACACCTGGCCTGTAATCATGCGTTGGTATAAAGTGTGTAGAAATCTACAACGAGCCTTGGAGAAGGGCAGAAAACATAGAATCGTGTTAGCATTAAAATGTAGGGTTGCATACATTGAATGATCAAAACATCAGGAGTTTCTTATTGATCGTAATCATTCAAAAACATTATAAAGCATATCAATGTTTTCCTTTTTTGAAGATTCTTCTTTCCCTGGTAACGATGTTATCACACTTACAGCCTTGTGACGCCCTCCACTACTCACAATTTCCACTACCCTTTCCTGTATTAACAATCTTCATATCAATTAAATTTCTCGCAATCTCCATACTCCAAGGTCCTTCTATCTACAATCTTCATATCCCTACCATTAGTCACAATCTCTAGATAGTATTCTTCCATTTTACACGCAAGTTTAGAACCTCTCGCATCGATAATTGAAAAATATTAGAAAACAAACTAACCTCACCTTCTTTGCTGTAGGCGTTTTTCAACTTCATGTTCTACAACGACAAGAAAAACTGTTATGATTTAACTTTGCATAATCTGCTTGTAGAATTTACAAGATTGTTCACCAAAACTTAATTCGATTTTCTTACATTTACTTATACTTCACTATTGATCGTTTTCGCCATGCTAATTGTTCAAAAAAACCTTTATTATGTTTGCATTTTCAAGGCAGACTACAAACCTCTTCCTGTGTATCTTTAACTAGTGTTCTTAATTCGTCGACAGTCTTTTGAAGCCTTTTCATATCAATATCAAGTGCAGCAACAATCGCTTCTTTCTCTGCTCTAATACTGTTCACTTTAGCAAGTTCTTTTTTGTTGGCAGCCAACGCACTTTGTGTCTCCTGGAAATCAAACAAGATGAGTCTTTAGTATTACATGTGGTGGAGAATCCGGAAACAAGCAAAGACAGCGCAGTTTTTATTATTGTAAAATACAAATAAAACAAAAACAGCAAACTCTAGTTATGAATGTGGTCAAGCCCGGATGAAAACAAAGACAGTATATAATATTTGGTCTAACATACGGAAAAAGCACAAACAAAAAAGCACAAACTTTAGCATAGTTCGTTAGCATAGTTTTTTGTATAACAAATGGTGAGGAATCCGGTTACAAAATAATTAATCTAATACTAGGAAAAGAAACTAGTATAGTTTGTTAAGTTTTCCCAACCAAAACTTAAGTCTCTGTTTAACATTTAAGAATTACTAACTTTCGTTGTTTATTTTTAACGGAAATTAAAGCAATATCAATCAAACTAAAATAAAATATAGCAGATCACATCTGAGCACCATTTAAATTTTTCAATTACCTTCATTGCCTTGTCTCGGCTCATTACCATCTCTTTATAGCGTTCACACTCCAAGGACAAGTTTTCCATAACCTCTCGTAATCTCCCAAGCTACAGGCGAAATAGATCAGGTTCAGTTAAAACATTAATGTTGGAAAGACTTTTTTTTCAATTCCGAGAATTTCCTTTACCTGATGTTTATGCAGCTCAGCTGTTCGTAACGATTAGGAATCTCTTTATCGTATCTACATATTAGACAAACGAGGATCAAGTTTACTATACGAAAACATTGGTCGAAACCAGTGAACATCATCTTTGTTTTGCATCAATTTACGTACAGCCATTGACAAAAAAATAGAAAATATCATGCACCAAATTACTAGAAAACTAGAAAAACCAAAGACTTTTCAAGGAAAAATGCTGACGTTTTAAAATTCAAGGACTATATTAAAGGCCTATACGAATTATGTAATCTCACACAAACCTCGGCTGAAGCATTTGAACAACGGTTTTGATAATCCAGTAACGTATGCCTCAAGTTCTCCAGTATAAGAGCTGGTGATGACTGCTTGGCCTTCTCCTTGTGTTGTTCTAAAATTTAGTTTTAAAAAAAAGAGTTTGTCAAGGATCCATAGGAGTTAGTTTTAGACTGACAAATCTCAGCCTTCATGCAAGGCCAACGGGCAAATCCTAAGTTTTGGTGAGCTGCACAGCGAGTGATGAAAGTTACAGAAGCCTTACTTTCAAGAATTATCAAGTCCTAATGGATCCTTATAATGGTTCCTCAGAACATTATTTTGTGGATACAAAATAATGTGTACCCACACTTCTCAAACCTCAATAGATGGTACTTACTGGTAGTGGTTGACTTTTTCTGTGTTTCTGATTTTTCTACATGAAAGTTCTGTAGCAACAACTCCAGCTCTCGCATGCTACTACCGTATGTTGTATCCAGGTGAATTTGTCTTTTCTTGGCCTAAAATAAAGAATTGATACGTTGTTGAACAAATTACAGAACACTTGTGGCAGGAGTTTTTACCAGTTAGAATAAGTCAAGAACTACTGTATTGACATAATAATAAATTATATTTCTCGTTGCTTTTACGAAAAACGAAAATCAAAATACTGAAAATTATTTGTTAAATCGTAACAAGACGTTAATTGAAAAACTGTGCATCAGTTAGGTGTTAAAAACTTTTCTCTGTACTTAAAGCTTTGAAAGATTCTCCAAGAGTTTGAACCAATTTTTAGGATACTTATGTAGGTAACACGGCCATTCATTTTTAAAAATATAATATAAACTGATCTGTATAAAAATATTGTCCACAAATTTTCGACAGCTCGCACTTTCTCAAGTGTATGGTTAAAATTTTAAAAGTGGTTTAAAATGGGTAAAACGAATAAATTATAAAACTCTGGGGAATGTGTAAAACAAAGGATAAAAATGACAATAAGAGCGGTCATGCTTAGCCAACAGTAAAAAATATATAAGTACAAAACAAGATGCTAATTAAAACTGTAGTTTCGCTAGTATTTTTAAAAATTTTAAATAGTAAAGGCAGATATGCTTTCGGAAAATCCCTGCGCTCGTTCACTGAGTTTTTATCAATAGTAGAATAAAAAGACTCCAGAAATAATCGTCTGGTAAAATTGTGTTCATTTGTTTCTAAAATTTGCGCATGGCGCGGGTGTATATCGTGAGTGGTGGTCGCGGCATGGTGTCGTATTGCCGATTCCTTGCTGGCCGCTCGCGCTTGGAACCTTGTGTTCTGTAGATCGTGAATGCCGGCTCCGTTTGCATGCTTTCCCCGACGTTGGTGAAAGTACAGTCCTTGCACTTTCAATAATAATAATAATTGCCATTCAATAATTATTTTATTATATGACATGTTCAATACAAAACCAAAAACACTACATCAAGCAAACTTACAATTTGCAAAGAACATCAGCAATGTGATTAATGCTTTTAAGTTAAAATCTGAAACTTACCTGACTCAGTTCACCCTTAAGAGCTTCAAAGTTTTTCTCATGAACCTCCAGCTGTTTTGAAAGCTTGGCAATTATCTGCTGCTTTTCATCAAGATCCTCAGCGAAGTTTCTTTTCTCGTTTTCCAGTTCTTCTTCCTTCTTTGCCACTTTCCCTTTTTCTGTGCTACATAAATCTTTCTGACTTTCAAGGGCAGCCTCCAGCTCTCTGACAAGATATTAGTAACAAAATATTTTTCACTTGACACAGTAGACTAACATATATAAAAGGTAACATCTAGATCACTTTACTCCAAAAGTCAACATTTTTATCATTACCATAAGTATCGACATCAGTAGCAATAATACCACATCCATCATGATCATCATCACTGTCACGACTATCACTATCATCATCATCACATTACCTTAACACCAGCAACATCATCATGACCATTATCACCATCATCAACATTATCAAGATTATCACCATAATCATTGCCAACATCATCATCACACAGACATCATTTTCATCTCACATAAACATCATTACCAGAACCAACACCATTATACACTCAGTAACCTGAAAATTATCATCAATGCTTATCAGCAAAGTATGAAACACAAAACCTCTTCTGCTGAATAATCATCTCCATATTTTGTCTGGCTTCTTCAAGAGCTGACTTCTCCACTTCTATGGCTCCCTCTAGGTCTCTAACACGTAACTACAACAAGAAGCAAAGCATTTAACTTTCTTCAAACATTTGTAACAACTGTGCCAAAGTTAAGTTAGCTTCAAATACCCATTCACTGGGTGGTGACAACTGATGGAGAAAGGTGTAAATATTAAATTGTCTGCTAAGGAGATTTATACAAGCTTCTTCTATCATTGAGAAACACATGAAGAATTTAATCAGACTAGACTGAGCAAAACTGTTGATATTTTTACCTGGATAATTTCAGAGTTGAATTTTGTTTCAAGATGAGCCGCACGCTCAGCTTCAATGCTTTCTTCCAGTGACTTTACTCTTTCTTGATATTGCTACATAAAATGAGAAATTAATGTTTTTCAGATCATGGCCTGTACAGAAAGCACACTTTGTAAATACTTTGTATATTACCGTAGTCAAAAGCCTGTAAAGAATACAGTTTGCCAAGGAATGGGAAAAATTGTACACAAAGAAGACCTAATTAATAAGTTCTTCATTCATCTTATTGTAACTTATTTTCATTTAGCTTTTATGGGCTCGAGGTTTGCTTGATAAAATCTTGCCCCTATAGTTGTGCATTTCCACAAAAGTCGATTCAGCCTGCATTCCATTTTTATGGATTCACAAAAAGAGTCTTTTATCATTTTTTGATGGAGATTCAAACGCTCTTACCCAATCAATACTACAAAAATCTAAGGAAAACATAGCAAGCTATACATAACCTAGGCTAGATAAACAGAAACTTAATATATTATAGCGATCAGCATAAGATTTCCAACATTTCCCAAGTACAACTTACTCTACGTACCTCAATTTCTTTTTTGAGTCTTTCTTCTCTGTCAGATGCAAACTCCAGGTCCTTCATCTGTTTGTGAATCGTTTCACCCTGACTGCTTCGCTGAACTAATCTCAACAGCATAAGATATTGGTTCAATAATTTATCAATAAAACTCCGGATAATTCAAAATAGATTGAGAGGCACTTTGGATGTTTTATCTTAAGATTTTGGCAGTTACACATTTGATTGCTGCTTGAATAACATAATTTATAAATTACACCATGCAGCCTTAAATCAATGTTAGTTACTAATTCAAAGTTTTATGTGGTGATCCCTATTAAACAGTCAATGAAAGCAGATTTATTTAGTACATAGCTCACTTTCAAAGAACAAACTAAGGTAGACAAACTTCCTACTCACTTTCCAGGGCACTGCACTTATCTTCAATCTCTGAGTACATACTGTGAAGATATAACCATAGGATTATACATGGTTTCTAGGAAAATAAAAATAACCAACCTACCACTCTTGACTCTAAACTTGTTAAGTTGTGCACCATTTGTAAACTTTTGGTCAACAAATAGTTCATGATCTCTAGGACCATATTTTACTAAAATCAAGGCTTTGAACACTAATTATAATAAAAATAAAAGAACCATACAGGACCCACTTTCTTGATCAATTGAAGACCAGAGACAAGGTATAAGAAAAACTTTGAAAATGTAATGCTTAAATTGGCAATCTGTTTATATTTACAAAAGTCCCCCTGAAAATTGAAAATGTGAGTCTCAACTAATTATAAGTATAATCATATTATTTACATTTAGAATTCTGTTAGTGTCTAATTATGAAAAAGCCTGGTTTCCAGGAATTCCTGGACTGTTGCTCGTTTTCCAGACCTGGATTTTCAAGCCCATTTTTCAAGGACATAATTCAGGACTACACCTAAAATTAACAAATATAGTCTGTTTTAATTAGATTAACATGATTGTTTGTACCTTTCTTGTTCATGAATGACATTGTGTAATTTGTCTTTTTCCTCTTCTGCATACTTGATCTGTTGCTTCAAATGCTCAATTACATTCTCCTAAAAATTAAAGCAATATACAACTGGAAAGTGCACTGTCTTAACAGAAATACCTTTAGTTAATCGTTTTACAAGCCAAGTGGCTGAGAGCTGGTTTTTATATTTAGTCTCTGTCTGAGTATAGTGTTGAGTAGATGGGAGTCTGACTCGTCTGTTGAGACACTAATCCATTACATGATGAGCTCTCAGTAGAAACTGTTACTCATTTTATCTAGTACATCATCTAGATGGAAATAAGATCAGACACTTTATTATCATTTGAAGCTTGGCAAAACTGGGGTTTGAACCTGGAAACTTGAAGATGTAAGTCAGGGATTTAATTTACAAACTGTGTAAGCCATATTTATTTTAATTATTATTTATAACCATCATTTTTAAAGTGATTGCTGTCCCAGTAAAACCATAATTTATCCTTTCTGGAAACTTTTGAAACTTTGATATTACTATGTATCATGGGTTCAAAGCAACAACTATCATAAAAAATCACACAGGTTTTTTTTATATGTGACAGACTAGACTTTAAACAGGATCTATTATTTATGAACCTATAAGTAGGGTTGGGTTTAGGGGAGGGGCCCAGGTCTACCTTTTTGGCAGCAGTATGATTTTTTTCATATGATAACTCATCTAAGAATTTCTTTAAACACTTTAATGCCACCAAATGAACACACAGCTAATACAATATGCTACTATTAGTCAATTAAAAAACAGAAACAAAGCTAACTTTTAACTTCTTTTAAAGGAAACCTCAATCAAGATGCTTTGCTGCAATTAAGAGCTTTTCTGTGATACTTTAAAAATTGAATAATTATAGCAATGGTTTGGCTCCAATATGAAACTTCTTGATTTCCCTAGTACATGCACTTGGAATGAATATTTTTCAAAATATGTAGATTATACATAAATATCAAAACTAACCTTTGCTGAAAGTTCCTGACGAAAAGCCTTTTCATCTTTGCTGTTTTTCTTTTTGCCTGTTTCCAATGAATTTTCTGCATCCTTCAGTTGTTTTTGCAGCTGTGTCAATGATTCTAACATTAAGACATAGAAAACAAGCATTACAAGTAAGAGGTCAGTTGATATAATTTTATATATTAATGTGACTAGGTCACGGGATTCCCAAATAGGACATGTTCGATAACTTTAGTTTTGATTAGTCACTCTATAATTTACTT
>JAOEHV020008372.1:0-18952 GCA_025447995.2 Isaurus tuberculatus | reverse complement strand
GCTGAAATCGCCCAAAAATTAAGAACAATGAGGCTCAGCAAAATTTACTGGTTCTTATAAAAAAAAGCGTGTATTTTATCTTCGTTTGTATTTGTGCAAAATTGAAAATATGCTATGTCTTGACCTTTCAGCAACAATTAAACGTTTTGTTTTTGTCGGCATTCCTAATCTTAACACAATTCAAAAAAGCAAAAATATTAGTTTGGCAAAGAAAGGTAAATTCATAGTCAATCTGAGTAAGTCACGTTTATAAGTTTTCAACTCACGAAGCCTTCAAATAACTTAATCTACATGCATTATATTTAAAATCGTAGCTTAAGTTTTGGTGATTGATTGATAAATCGATTAGAACAAAGATCTGCCACAACCGTTCTGGACTGTTTTTGCTTACGAGCTTGTTTACAAGCAATAAAAAGTTTTCTTGTTAATCGAACCTGCACCAAACGTTTCTGCAAGCTTTAAACAAGAATACAAGGTGTACTTTCTGAAATCAAACACCATCCGGAAAAGGGAATGGATTTTGGTTGTGCAATCCAAACAGTAAGCGAAGTGGTATTTTTTAGCCCTGTTTCTGAAGTCAACAAATACAACTTGTTTCTTACCTTATCTAGGATAATGACATTGCTTTTCCTTGTTGCTTTCTTGTGTCTGCAGAGTCTCGGTTGTTTACAGTTGAGTTGTTACACAACGGAAGTTCAAATCGATTGTCGTCTTACCCTCTGGTCTCTGATGTCATCTTACGTCATCATTGTGACCACGAGCACTTTGTTCTTTGCGAAGCGTTAATCGAAAAAGGTTAACGATACTCTAAAAGGGATAATTAGTAAATTACAGTGAGTTACATTGTTCTATAATTGGTAAAGGAAAGGGAACAGCAATTTTTTGTTCCTGCTGGAGTTTCAACATTGACTAGCGGATTTTTTCGAGTTTCAGAGTCAACACAGTATATTTCACAAACTAACAAAAAGAGTATAAAACTTTTCTGAATGAAAATATTCTGTCATGTTCAATATAACTGATGATTGCTCAGTTGTAAACTAGCGTCAGGCAAACTATAAAATTGTAAAATAAAGCTCGTTCCCAAAGCCCGCCCGCTTTTCTTCAATCTCGTCCCATAGCCCGCTTTTCTTTTGGTCTTGGTGCTGACCAAAAGAAACGCGGGGTCTGGGGGACGAGATTGATGAGCGGATATGAATTCAAACCAAAGGCAACTCGCATAAACCCAGGAAGAAAACATTTATTCTTTGTCTGACTGTTTTGTGTTATTATAAATTGACAAGGAAAATTGTCTTGAACTGACAGGCGCCAAGCAATTGAAGCGGAACGTGATCAAATTTTGAACTGTGTTTGGCAAAAAGGTACTTATTAAAATTATTTCTGCGTTGCCAAAAATTCAATTCGAAATAATTTATATCATATTGAGTCAACAAAGTTTTATTTCAAAACCTTCATAGGGAAGCCGAGTAAACGCAGCTATGCGTCTAGTCTTTTACATTTATCTTTCGCAGTTGCTTAAACTGCGAGTATAACTACGAAAACTTTTTTGCAACGTTAAACCTGGATAAAAAATATTCAAAGAAAGCGAATTTTCTAAAAAAAGACAAAAACGTTTGATAGCTTTGACACACATGATTGCTTATTGTTTACTATTTTAAACTGATTTTAGAAAATTGCGTGACGTTAGTGGTTACTTATCAACCCAACATGTGCTTCATTAACTGACATTATAACTTCTTCCGGAGGTAACTTAGATTTCACGGAATCTAAGCTTTCTATTTTATCCCTGATTTCCGAGAAATCACAGATAGGGTGTCAGTTGTTGGTCATATATATTGCAATAACAACAGTAAACCAGAAGTGTGCAAAAGAAAATCAAACGAGACGAAAGAGGGCCAAGAACGATCAACTAAAGGTGGGACTCGTAAGAATTCAATTGTATTTCTTTGGCCAATAAACTCTAACTTTACCTATAGATTAATGCAGGTTTAAGCATTCTATGTTTGGAACACGTGTGTATGTTTTCATGACTATGTTGATTTACCTCTTGGCTATTACAAAGCATGAAGGGTTAAAGTCTACAATTTTCAGAGTGAGAGAAGACATTGTGGCACGTGTTTTAGTCACTCAAAAACTAACATTATCACTTCCTTTTTAGCAGTAATTCAGTATTCTGGCGGTTCAACATGAGTTTATATAGAATTAAGATTTCCGTTTCAATAGTGTACCACTGTACCTTGCTAGCGGAAATAATTTTTGTGAGTTCAAACTTGAATAACTTTAACAGAAAGCACGATCGGATTTCATTCTACAAATACTAAAAGTTCGAAACCCTTGCGAGCAAAAATGCTATTGGCATATGTTTTTCGGCTTTCAACTTAATATTTTTCATTTATTAATTAAACAAACCCTTTAACCGCTTGCATTGCTATATAGTTAGTTTTATAAATATTTCAACTGGCTGGCACGGAAATTGAAAGAAATTACTCAAGTGAAACGACCCTGTAACAATAGTTTTGTTGCAAACCGGTGCTTTTGAGTTTGACAGAAATAACAGACTCCGGTTTATTAATATAAACGGTTTCCGGTTTTTTTGACATGCACAATGCCTTGAATTACATTTACTGCTAAAAAATTTTGTCAACGTTTCAGTACGAAGTGTTTTTTGTAAGAAATAGTTTTAACGTATCTTTTTTCTTCCTTTTGTTTAAGAAAAAATTTCTTTCTGTGTGCCTTCAGAAATAGATATACAAAAAAAAATTACAATTTTTAACAAAGTTTTCAATCGTGAAATATTAACCAAAGAATAAAAATAGTTAACAAAAAGCAAAGATCTCGTTTTGCAATTTCATTTTCTATAATTTATAAAATGGCATAGTCAGTAAGAGGTTAGCTTCATCACGATCATTTCCTCCATACTTCATGAATTATTGGTTGCAGTTGATGATCTTATATGAATATCTTTTTTAAAAAAAGCTTTGGTGGTCTTGAAAAAATTTCCGAAAAACCAACGTATAAATATTATTTAAAAAAATATCAAAAGCAAAAGAATAAACAAAAAAGGACGACGGAATGTCTACTAAAAATTCCTGCGACACATATTTGCATTTCTTCGATTGAACTGGTTGCCTTATGTGGATTAAAGTCTTGAACAACAAAAGAAAGCTTTGTTTTTTAACTAAGCTAAACAAAATGATTTTTTTAAACGCACAGCGTAACTCCAAAAGGTTTCATTTCTGTTTGACATTTTATACGACGAAATCGTTCGACTGTGCCTCAAATGACAATTATCGTTTGTAAAGATACGGTTTTCAGTAAAGTTTAGAAATGATCCCAGTAAGTTCTTAAGCTGCTTTGAAAGAAAGATATGATTTTAATAGTACGTGTCGTGAGCGTATTGAATTGTTTACGATGTCGGTATTGTATGGCTTGATATGATTAGGTTTTTCCAGTTTTTTTCTGGCATCTTAAATGTTTACCTTGCAATTTTGAAAGCATAAGGGAAAGCGCGACAAAAAAAAAAAAAAAGAAAAAAAACATTCCTAAAGCTATTGTCTGCTGCAAGCCAAAATAGATAATAGGTCATAAGACGAAAATTGCAATGTCGTGGGGCGGTTCAAAGCTTATCACAAGAACAGATAGTACATACGTGCTATTATCAAGTGGTTGCAGCCACTAATATGGGATACGTACTAAAGCTGATGTTACACGAGGCAATTTTTCGTGCAACTTGTCTCGCAACGCCATTGCAGGAGCCATTTATACAGTGTAACATTCCATTTGCAACTTGTCTCGCAAGGTCACGTTGGCCCACGGCTAGTGTTTCCATTCTGGGTGTTTTTTAAAAGGTCGGAACAGGATTTTGCAGCTGAGATAACACTTGATAACCTCCAGTCAACAGTCTGGTAAAAGTAAAAAGTAGAGAAATTGTCGAGTAAAATGTATGAAAGTTTGCGAATGGCAAAGTGCAGGTCTAAAATATATATTAACTACTGATGTTATGTATAAATGTTAACCACTAATCCTACTTTGATGTAATTGGTTTGTGGTAAGGCTAAAAAAGTACTCTACATTTAAAAATTTTTTCTAAGAAATGGTTTCTTTTAGCTAAATCAAGAGTCCGTTGTAATTAGTATTCATAACTCTTGAAATTGCCTATTGCTTTACATGGCAGCAAAGTTAGCTACCGTGACGGGCGGGTGTTTATGAAATTCAATTGTGAAAAGTGACATATTATGTCGTATAACCAAGGCAACGGGGTTAAGTGTTCAAATTTCCATACTTGATCATGTGCATGTAGCATGTAGCATATTATCTAACTGGAACTAGATATCTGCCGAAACAATAGGCATTCTACAGGAAGTAGCGGGCATTTACCCCTTAAATCTACCTTAAAAGTGAGCCTGATATTCGCAGCCATTGACAGCTGTTTAGGTGCAGAAAAACGTTAGGTCTTACCCCTTACGGTGCTAAGCTGAATTGTTATACAAACTCATGGCGCTTATCTCCGGTTAGTGTATTGTTAAGCGAATGAGAGTCTTTGAATCCCCCCGGACGGGACAGTACTGGGGCGGATCCAGAGGTGGTTCGGATGGTTCGGTCGAACCCCTAAAGTGAAATAAACGCAAATGTTTTGACCATTTTGATTCAAAATTAGTTAAAACTGAGGTTATTTTAAAGGTACGAAACACCGACGATTATCGCTCAAATCGCTGGAAATCCTTTCTGAGGACCAAAATTTTGATATTTTCCCGGGGGAGCATGCCCCTGGCTCCCCCTAGGATTCTCCGTCTTAGGCGAACATTTGTCCGAACACCCTTCACAAAATCCTGGATCCGCCCCAGCAGTATTCAATACAGGTTATCTCCAGGCACAAGCTGTTAAAATGTATTTATCGACTTCGTATGATGGAAAAAATGCTGAGTCAGCTTCGGTGGAAAAGCAGATCATAAATATTTCCAATCTCGGCAGAGCTGCATGGTGCTTGAGGTTGGGATCTTGTTATTAGAAGACAGATGTTTCATCAACTGCAGCTACACAATTATTGAAGACAAATTTACATATACCATCTTTTTTGCAGCATGGCTGAGGAAGTTCCAGTGATTCTTCAGAGACAAGCGAAACTTCAGCTGGCATTAGGACCACTTCCTGTCATTTTAGTGGAGAAGTTCCAAAACTGGGGTGCAACGCAAACAAACGAGGTACTCTCGGTTCAACCAAGGAATGTAAAAGAGATTCAGAAAGTTGTAAGAGCCGCGAGAGATAATGGAATAAAAATTCGCTGCCTAGGACGCGGTCATTCCTGGGCTCCAATCTTTGCAAATGATGGGCAGATCTGTATGTATATACGAGATGTGGAACACGAAGACGGGTGGAAAATTAAGCTTAATGAGGTAGGAACCTCTCAGAGTTCACGTATGAACGAATCTCAGTTGACTACTTTAGATACCGACTAAACGAAGATAGATAAGATTTGAGTTTAATACTAATTTAAATGATAAATACTTTATTTAACGTCTTTACGCGCAGGGAATGGTTGCTCAATTAATCTCCTGTGGCAGTGACTCATTTAAGCGGTCGACGGCACAGATTTTAGCGTGAAGCTTGGTTCTTGTCGGAAACTCACCTCCAAAGCTCCTGACCCAAAGAAATATAATTCACAAACGGAAAACTTCCTGTTATTTCACAAAACCGCTACACGCATTCACGACTCAAACATTTTTACTTTCCAAAGTTAATAATAAATCAATTTCCTCCCCTTTGGCCATTCAACACAGTGGCCCTGTCAGGACCTTGTCAGCTCACATGTCTGGGGTTTTTTAACATTCTTTTGAGGGAGGAAAACCGGAGATCCCATAGAAAAGCCCTTGGAGTCAGTTTGAGATCGACAAATCACAGCCCACGTACAAACCCCAGGATTCGAACTCGGGTCCTTAGTGTGGGAGACGTAAATGATGACCGCTAGGTCAATCGAACTCCCCTGAATCTAAAAACGTAAGAATGCTTACCTAGCGAGCAATGTGATGAAAGTTTGAAGTCCATAAATCCAGTTTTTAAGACAATAACGATGTTCTAAAAAATCTCAAACGTATTTGGAGGCAAAGCAGTTAGTAAACAATTCATTCTTTAAAATAATTTAAAATAAGGCATTGAAATACAGGTTGAACCTGAAGATGCTCAGGCAGAGCGAAAGCGTTTGGTTTTACTTCAAAGAGTGTTGTATTTCAATGCCTTATTTTAAATTATTATACTTCAATGAAGAATCAGCTTTTATAATTCATTCTTTGTATAAGAGATCCATTAGCTTGCAGGTAATTCAATTATGTTACAGTGCTCTAAGTATCTGGAAAAACTTTTTAGATTTTTTCATTAACCCTATTAAAAACGAACGCATGTTGTTGTAATGACTGGAAATGTAAACCTTGATTCGCAGGCCCGTACACAGAAGGATGGGGGAAGGGGGTGCGCGGGGTGCGCACGCACCCTCCCAACGTGCGCGGGGTGCGCACGCACCCTCCACTCGATTATAAAAGTAATGAATAGATATATATGTCAGATACAATAAGTTCGGCGTTCTAGATTCCGCCGTGAGCTCACATTTTTTCATTAACCCTTGAAATAGCGATGAAGCATATTTGATTATGAAAACAATGTGTCCAGCACAAAGAACTTTTTTCTTTTACTTTTCTAAGCCTTTTTAAGGAGAAGAAAATGCATCCGAGGTTAAGGATGGGGGGGTTGTTGGTCCCAAAAAATTTTGTTCGCACCCCCCAGCAAAATTTCTGCGTACGGGCCTGATTCGCCTATACAACCCATAAATGGAGCCTTACGTCCACCCCCTACTCATTATCTCGGTTACTTGTCTTTCTTGCTTGTAATCCTAACGACGTCACCTTTTAGTTCTCAGCTTTAATGTTGGTTTGCTTTCGCAGCCATCTGGACCGGATGATAAGGAGATCACAGTGTCCGTTATGGCGGGGGTAACCAATGGTGAACTTATCAAGTTTTTCCTGAAACATAATTTGTGTTGGATGTCCAATGCTACTCTTCCGAGTGTTCAAATGGGAGGATTGATATCGCCCGCATGTCACGTGAGTAAGATGATAAAAGAATATTAACAATAGCGGAGACAAGAACAATGTTTAAAAGGATGATGATATTGCCGATTATGTTAATGACGAGAATCTTGATGTTATGGAAATGCAGTGATGATGATGATGATGATGATGATGATGATGGTGATGATGATGGTGATGATGATGATGATGATGATGATGATATGGTGATGAAGAAAATGAGAATCATGATGATGGTGATGATAGTAATGGTGGCGGTGAAGATGATGATGGTGGTAGTGATGCTTATAATGATGCTAATCCTTTGATGATGATACTGATCATGATGATGATGATGATGATGATGATAAGGCTGGACTTGGTGGTAATGATGATTATGATTGTGACGCTGATGATAACGATGTTGAAAATATTGATTGTGGTTTATAGAAACAGATCTTTGCACTAAACCCACTGATAAACATCAATACTTGTTAACCTCATCCGGTCACCCTCGAAATACCAAACGTTCAATTTCTTACAGTCTTGCTCTTCGCCTTCGCCGCATATGATCTAATAATGATAAATACATATTACATACTAACGAATTTGTCGATTATCTTGTTAATCATGGCTATGATAAAACGTATATCACGACACAGATACAACGGGCTTCTGATATTCCTTGCAATGATACACTCAAAACCAAACCTAAGTCAAAATCTGAAACCACTCCTTTTGTTATCACTCATAACCCGTCTCTTCCTAATATTGCCCGCATCATTCACACTCTAACATACTTTAATCATCTGAACGTTGTAAAAATATTTTTAAAGATCTTATTTTAGTGGCTTTTCGTAGATGCAATAATATAAGTGACTTTCTTGTCAGAACTCAATTTAATTCAGATTCTTGCAAGTCAAGTACAGTTTCCGGTTCTTTTAGGTGTAAAAACACTAATTGTACTATTTTTCTCTATATTGAAAACGGTCGCAAGAGCTACACTTTTCATTCAACTGGTGAGACTTGTTCCATTAAATCTAATATTTCTTGTTCCTCTTTTAATGTTATCTACATGATCCAATGTCGTCTTTGTGGTTTGCAATATATCAGTAAAAATAAGCGTCGCGTAAAAGACCGCTTCAATGAATACAGAAGACCCGCGTACTTAACCCTAACAGCACTTATACACATACAGCAGTTTCTGAACACTTCTTAAGCGACGGTAACTCACATACTGATTATATTTACTTCTTACACCTTCACTAATTTGTTTTTACGTTTTTTTAACTCACTTTCTTATCTTTATTACATTTAGGCCACTTAAAAATATCCCGGTTTATCATCAGAGCGCGAACTGATTTTTTCCCAGCGCATTGGCCTTTTTTTATTTTTTTGAATAAAAGAAATATATGACTTAAAGTTTTAGAAATGTTTTTGGTTGAAAAAGCAATTAAAATTTGAGTTTCGACAAACCGGCATCGGCTCGTATTTTCGGCGGTAGCTGTGTACTGTGTTGTTATTTCATTTGATTTATACTTCCTCAAATTTTTTCCCAAAGTAACTTGGTTGAAGAGCATTAAACAAAGATATTATTCTTCCTCCCCCCCCCCCCCGAAAAAAAAAGCTAAAAAAAGATTTAAAAAAAAAAGCGCAAGCGGTCTCCCTCACTGAATTTTGAAAGGTTTCTGATGATAAACCGGTATATTTTTTAAGTGGCCTTATAATATCGTACTCCTGGTATTTCCGTCCGTTCCTTTCTGTAGACATATAAAAGCTGTAAAAAACAAATCATCCTATTAAACCTGGTGAAGACTGGTATTGGCCAGTAAAAAATATCGTAAACTATTAGCATCCACATTGTTTGATTAGTCCTCGCTGAAGTCTCTTTTTTTCACTATATTTTAATTTAACACTGTTTAACATTTTTCTTCGTATGTACGCTACTTTTTCTTCCCTTTTTCCCTAATTTTTATTTATTGTTAGTAGAGTTGTCTGGCTTGTTTTCAGGGAGGAGGAAAAGGTGAAAAGTCCATTGCTGACAATGTAAAGGCAGTGCGGGTTGTAGATTCTAATGGAGATATCCAACATTATACAGAGGCTGATCCAGATGTGATGAACGCTGTAAAGGTATGTATGTAATAGTTAGTAATGGTTTAAAGTGATTGGCTGATGCAGTGATTATCTACCTTAGTTTTATCCAATTAGTGTGTACGGAACTGATCCTACATCCAGATCTCTGTGAATTTCTATAGTTTAATCTTCTCAAAACCAAGGTTAATTTACCAATTTTGTATTTCTCAACCACACTATCTTCTCCTGCTTTCTCTCTCTCTCTTTTTTTCTATTGTATCACATCCTCTATCCCGTTACATGCAATTCCGTAAAACCACTTCAATTCAAGGTGTTACACTGGAACTTCTGGCACTATATAATAAACAAATGGAGAGTACTTCACTATCGTTCAAGTGGTCTTTTTAATGTTTCTTTTTTAAAATAATTTTGCAGCAAGAACATGTAAGGATTCTGATAAACAACACGGTATTTGACATGTCAGTCATGATCATGTTTTGGATGTCCCAATTTCAGTTTAGGTTCAGTTTATTGACTTAGCCAAAAGTTATAACTTACAAGTGGTAGTAATATTTTCTATCCCGTAGAAAAGAATTATGTTTTTCTTTTATGAGGGTAATTAGTTAAACTTTATCAGTTCATCGAAAGCCTTCCCATTTCTTTTGTCACTTTATTTCACAATGAAAGCAATGGGCCCATCAATTTAGCTTCAAAGTTATTTCGAACCAGTTGCGTCCATTATTGCCGCGAAGGAGTGCACAATAATGATGTAATTGAGTTTGTTTTGCAGTTATTAACAATGATGTATCGAAACGATCGTGGAAACAGCCATGCATAACGGTATGGCCTACTATTGGCCATAGACTTTTTCCGAGGGAGTGAAGTGGGTTTAGTTTGTAAAAATAGGGAAAAAAAATATACTAATATTTGTTTCTCAGTTGATGTTTTGAGAGCACTTGTACCAATAGGAGGGGGACGGGAATAGATTGTTGGGTATAATACTAGTAATAATAATTAAAATAAATAACTTAATTTTGACTATTACCAATAGGAGGGGCACGGAAATAGATAGTTGGGTATATTATTAATAATGATAATAAGATTAAAAATAAATTACTTTATTTTGACACGATAAATCAATTAGCAGACGTGTTAAGGTCGTGTGAATTAAATATATGTAAGTCCCCTTCCCCAATTAACAATCCCAGCTATTAGGAGTTAGCTATTTTCAAAGCGAGGACAAGTCCAATCGGTAGTCACACTGGGAGATTTGAACCCAGGTCACCCCGCCTCTAACCACTGCGCCACGGTGCCTCCTAGGTAGGGTAGGGTAAGGTGAAAAGAGACAATTTATACCTAATTCTGTACATTGCTTTACAATTCACAGTGCAGCCTTGGCCTGTTTGGAATCATGTGTGACTTTACGATCAAAGTAAAGCCAATGGAGATAGTCGAAAATAGCAGTGATTTCTACACCATTGATGAGGTTTTCTACACCAAAGATTTCCTTAAGGGTTTAGTGAATGACAACTTTTCACTCGAGATCTTTTGGTTCCCATTCAACAGCATGTCTTGGTTTGGGACCCTTGTAGCATTTTTCGAAGGAAAGGTAACTGAGCATTCCCACCTGCCTGGACACTGGGATTTCAAGAAAGACGAGCTATGGGTGAAGCGGATAAATCCGGTTAAAGTTCCAAAAGATCCTTCACCAACTCCAGAAGATTATCTTTTTGAAGATGTTGGCATGTTTGTGGAGGCGAGTAGAAAGCTGGATAAAATAATCAAAAAATGGGAAAAATTAAGAGATGTCTTATGTAAAACTATTCGGAAGTAATTTTACTAAGTTGCAATCTAGGAGGGAGGGGAGGGGGGGGTAATTCAGAAAGGAAGACCAAATGGCCTTGCTCCCAGTTGCCTCACTGGTTCTACTACTGTTAATTCCTTAATAACATACAGTTTTAATAACAAGTTAAGGTTTAAGTAAATTACATAAATTTCTGAAAGAAATGAATAACAAGCTATAACAGATGATGATAATAATAAAACTATACCTTTCCTAATTACTAATACTAGATTTAAAGACATAATTAAACCAAAAAAGAGGCTATATAAAAATAATAATAATAATAATAATAATAATAATAATTGCGCTAAGAAAAGCCGGTGTGAACGTAATATTTGGAGAGGGATACGTACAAATTGACCAGGAGAGGTTCGTGGACTGGAAAGAGGTATGGAAGAAGCTGAAAAAGAAGTTGAATGAAGGGCAGAAAAGGAATAGGAAAAACAACTTCAAAGATAAAGTGCTACAGAGTGAAATACCATCCAAATACGACGAAGATGACTATGAGTGGTTGAAGAGTAATACCAACCCACGAAGCCTGGGTGATCTTAAAAAGTTTGTTTTTATAAAAAAAAAGCGTGTAATAACGAAATATGAAAGTTTTTAACTATGCTATCTTTTAAACTTTAAACCTACAAATTAAAAAGTTAAAATTACGTATTACTGCAGCTGTGTTCATAATGGCATTTTTTCTGATTTCCTTTTAGGATGCCTATGTACGATTCATGACCGAGTACTTGCTAAAGTGGCCGGGGTCTGGGTATTCCGGTAAAAAGCATAGTGTCGTCCCAGGCTATCTCAAGGCTGGTCACAACTTAGTGAAATTTGCAAACAAGGTTGAGAAAACAGAAAAAATTACACGGGCCATTCATTATGACACATGGGTCGATCTTTGCCCTACCACAGATATTGAGTTTTGTTTTGATGTTGACGAAGATTTTGAGGATGTTTTAAAAGCTGTGAGGGTAAGTTGCCTTTTGTCGTAATGGTAAAGAAAAATCAGTAAAAATGACCGACTTTTTAACACCCATAAACAAGCAGAAAACTGCAAACTTAACACCGAATAACCTAAAGTCTTGAAAGAAAAAAAAAGAAAATGCCTTCCAAACGCTTTCAGGGTTCTGACTTTTCTTTAGTGAGGAATATGGAGGGTCTTTCATAATTAATACGATTAACAATTACGACATGATTACTAATTATTGTACATCAAATACCAGAGCATTCAATAATAATATTATCTTTAATTTAGGCAACAAAAACTGTTAAAAAATTCAACTAGTATAAAATTTAAAATCAAAATTATTAAAAGAATTCTACCAAACAAATTGCCAACTGTGTTTTCCTAAAAGAAAATAAAAAGAAAGAAAGGAGAGGAAGGAAAAGGAAAGGAAGGCAGGAAGAAAAGAATAAAGAAAATTTAAAAAAAGAAAAAAAAAAGTTACTGTGTTTATAACCAGCCCATATTACAAAAACGACTGCTCTACTGTCAATGCATGACAACGGAACATAGTGTCACAGTGCTGCGAGCGGTATCGCGAACACCAAGACGTTTTTTGACATTTTTTTGACATTTTTTTGACTTATTTTTGACGTGTTTGATGCTTGGTAATTAGCAACTGGCCAATCAGAGAGTAGATAAATAAGACAGCTTCTAAACTCGGTCGATCCTTTTTTTTTTCTTTTTACGACCTGAAGCTGTCTCGCTTATCTACTCTCTGACTGACTAGTTGCTAATTACCAAGCATCAAACTCGTCAAAAATATGTCAAAAAAAATGTCAAAAAACGTCTTGGTGTTCACGGTTCCGCGCGTAGCACTGTAACAAGGGAGGAAAATTATTGAATGTTTCAATCGTAGATAAAAAGTGTAATTAAGGCACCTCAAGATTTACAATTTGCTCTTGCAAAGGTTAAACGCACAAACTTTCACCTCATTTTTTATTTTTTTTTAAACTTAAATTGTCTAAATGAATAATATTATTTTTAATATCTTGATGCAGTGATTCAATTTTTAATTTACTCTTTAAATACACTAGATTGTCATTGAGAAATGCTATGAAAAAGCAGTCAGCGGAGAATTTCCCATAAACCTTACCATGGAGATGCGTTGGTTAGGGTCGAGTGATGCATACTTGTGTCCCCTCCGAGTGGGAGACAAATCCCAAGGGGGGTCGGGACAAACGTTTGCCCTTGATGTCCTAGGAGTCAAAGGCACACCAAAGTGGGAGGAGTTTTGCTGTGAGATTGCTCAAGAATGGATGACAATGGAGCTGTCAGGGTGTCAAACTCGAACCAGGCCTCGCCCGAGGCCCCACTGGTGTAAGCAGTGGAGCTTTATCCCGGGCATTGAACAATATATCCGCGACGTAAGAAAATTTATCGATTGTTTTATCATTTCATGATTATCTTCACAGATACAGTAAATTTTTTTTAAAAAGGACACTCGTTGGACCAAATTTATTGCGGCTGCCTTTGATAGATGTCCGCCTTGGAGAGATTTTTTTTTAAGAAAAACAAGCGTGACTTTCTCGGCAGGGACGAAGTTTATTGTTCGCCTTAAAGAGATGTCCACTTAAAGAAAGTTCACTGTATGCCTATTCAACCAATACCTGCTGAAAGGAAGTAAGCCTTCCAACAACAGTTGCTTTCATTCTTTACGAAGTAACAGTCTGCCAACACAAGACAGCCTTTAGTTTCGTTCCTCTGTACGACAGCGAAACACTCAACTGTAATTTGATTGGTCATTTTTACGTCCTCGCTTTCTCACCATTTTTGGCGAATTTTTAACTTTTTACTCAGAGCAATGTTATTTTAAACATTTTGTTTGATGCTATTTTTGGTACTTTTTAAGTGGGCAGGACTGAATCAAATCAAAGGTTCAGACACAAACAGTAAAAGACTTATTGTTACTCCCTCGTGTGTGTAGCTGAGTCTGAATGATTGCTTTGCCATGCTGACGAGCTGTCCATGGCTGATAGCATTCCAACTCACCATTATTTACGGTAGATTTAAGGGGTACAGTTCCCTACCAACGTGACCTTAGTGCCGACATTAGTGGCTGCAAGTACGTACTTGGTACAACACGTTTGTGCTACCAATACTTGTGGTTGAGACACAAAGTTTAGCATAGATGTATTTGGATGATCGGTACAATTAGGAAGTAGCATGGCTAATGAAAGGTACTGGGTATGAATGGGGGTGATCGGGGTTCAAATCCTTTTCTGTTTGACTGTTCACTTAATCATAGTTAGTAGAGGAGACTAACTGATTTAATACTCTTCTATACTGATGTCATTTTTTAATTAGTACAAATTGCCTCTCAATGGCCACTGTCTGTCCGTTTAATTAATACACCTCTAGTTATGTAAATTTATTTGTTGTGACTTTGTGTGATGTTTGTGTCCGTCTGTTTAGTTGTAAGCCTGAGTACTGTATTATTGTGAGCCCCCCTTGATAACCTAGGTACTTTTGGGGCAAACAATTACTAATATGTTTAAATAAAAAAAAATCTTTTCTAGCCACTGAATGGATTTATCCCTTTATTAAACCCTGAAATAAAGTAAAATTCAAACTGTAAGTTCTTCACAATGAAAGGGTTGCATTGCTCACAAATACTGTTCAGATTTAATTTCCAACAATACATTCCATCTATAATTATTACTTGTTTAGGTTGAAGATTAACTTGTTACAACCATTTTTATAGGTCTATGGAGAAGACATGGAAACATTTAAACGGGTTTCGGAAAAAGTTAATGCAAAGAACAAAGAAATGTTTTTGAACGATGGCCTTGCACGTGTACTATATCCCCAAGATTCCATCCTGACACGAAAGGTAAAATTGTTTTCAACTATAATGCAATTTCTTGCGTTTTCATTCTTTCCTTGCTCTGTATCCGTGAATTATTTCTGTATTCCCACATCGTTTTGAGGGGAGGATGGGGGACTACCCCTGACCAGTTTATTCGCATCTTGTTTCATTCTCTTTGAAGGTTTAGAACTTTTAAAACATTTGGCTCTTTTTACGATTTAGAACTGATAACAATATTAAAATAAAGTTGATAGGCTTATCCTTAAAAATTATAATAACTATACATGCATATTTTTCGATTCTCTTTACAATTAATTTTACCATTTACAAAGATATCTTATTTATGATAAACAAAATCAATTACAAGTTATCACAAGTTGTGAACTTACCCCGAGTGGCGATATTTATCATCACCCGACCGGGCCTGTGTATGTTTTTTTGCGGAAGTAAATAAAAATTTCCTTCGCGCTTTTAGGGACATTTTTAAATAGAGATCATTTCGATATATCCAGATTTAAAAATTAATTGTTTTGACAAACCAAGATCGAACGTTGTACTGACATGAGGGAAAATGGAGGAAAAATACTAAGGCCCTGTTTATATGATCCTGGGTTAAAGGATTGTCCCTTCCAGCTAAGACAATTTGACCTGCAGTTTATATGAGGTTTTGAACCCGGAACAACTTTGCCTTGTGTTTACATGGAAAATATCTGGCCCGGGGACAGCAATCACACGTGGGAAATTTTAAGCAAAAACACTCGAGTTGTCCCGGGTAGAAGGGACAAACTGTTTATATGGAGGAAGTTACCTCAGGTTGAAGAGATTTCTCGACTAGGGTAGGCGAGTTATCTCTGGCACCCGAGACAACCCTTCGTCCCGGGACGTCATATAAACAGTTGGATGCGTTTTACAAAGAAATGTATGAAAAGTTGTCTCGCCCCGAGTAACTCGGTTAGGTGAGATATCCCTTCGTCCCGGGACAACTTTTTCCATATAAACGGGCCCTTACTGTTGGACATAAAAAGGTTTTCTCCAAAAGCAATTTAAAATATTACTAGCCCTTAACCCACAACTCTGATTCTGGTCTGGAACAGAAATGAAAAAAGCTGTCTTTATTTATAATATTACTTAGCAACGTTTCGTCTTCCTAGCCGAATGCAGTTGTATATTGTTTCGCAATTCAAATCTTGCGTAGATGTTCTTATATTTAATGGAAATGTCTCAATTTGTTTGCGTCCTCTAATTCTCTTAGTTTAATTGAAGTAGTTAATATTCCTTCGGCCCTTATATTAATTCGACCACCGGCGATAGGATACGCTGATTACGAGTAAGATTAAATTTAAAAAGTAATTTAATGAAAAAATTGCTAATAAAGTAATTAAACCTTATGCACACCTTGTTCTTTCTGTCACCGCCATTTTATTTTCAAAACGTTGTAAAGTCAGCCCCAAGCCATATCACGCTGCGCGGTCAGCCAGTTTAATCATTACGTCATCATTAAATTTTAAGTTTAAAATTTAGTAATGACGTAATGATTAAACTGGTTGACTGGCGGGCATTACTAAGGGAGAATCAACCAATTTTACAAAACCTTCTGTCTCTAGGGTGCAGAATTTGAAAACAATAATCATAAAATGTAAAATGCCCCACACTTGCAGCTTCACCCCTTGCGATTGGTGCTTAATCCATAACTAAGTTTTCGGGCGGACGTGGTTGGCGCAGTTGGGAAGATCTCTGCTTTCCAACCACAAAGGTCCCAGGTTCGTTTCCAGCAGTTTGCCGAGATTCGAATATTTGTGTGACCTTCTTTTCCGCCTAAGCCAACTCAGCTTTCCATCCTTCCGGGGTAGGTAAATGAGTACCGGCATTTGCTGGGAGCTAACCTGCGATGGGTTAGTGTCCCGTCCAGGGGGAGTCAAAAACTCTCATCCGCTTAACATTACAGAAACTGGAGATAAGCGCCGGCTCCATGGGCCACTTGGCTCTTAAAGGATTTAGCCATAACTAAGTTTATGTTCATCCTTTTCCAAAGCCCAATATCGTCAGTGAAGTATCAGTAACTGAAAAGGAGTTCGTCATTGTTTCTAAAGAAGCTTTGGAATTGCTGGAAGGTTTCAAGCCAGAAATGAAACACACGAAGGCGTTTAAGGAGTTTTGTACTTCACTAGCTGAACACACCTTGAATGTACCGAACGGGGGACGTAGGCCAAAACTCGAGTCTTTCTGGAAATTCGTGGAAGGAGGAATGGATGAGGTGTGTTTAAAAATCATGTCGTTAAAGGCGTGTTCACACTAGCGACGCAAACGCAAGCGCAGACGCAGACGCAAATGCAAGAGCAATAAAAACAAGTGTGAATGTAACTTGACGCAGACGCAGATGCACACACCTTGCGTTTGCTCTTGCTTCACAAATTTCCAAGTGTGAATGGGGATGACGCAAACGCAGACGCAGACGCAAGTCTTCGCCTGCGTAGCTTGCGTCACTTGCGTCGCTGGTGTGATTGTCCTTGCGCTTGCGTCTGCGTCTGCGTCTGCGCTTGCGTTTGCGTTTCTAGTGTGAACAGCCTTAAATGGTTGGCGATCAACTGCTTTGTTAATATGAGTTGTTTTAATCATTGTTCTGTTATCGAAAGCATTTAGAAAAAGGTTAAAAAATTCCTAAAATCTTAACTATTTATTAGGAAAAAAAATTACAAAACAATAACAATAGAAATGGATTTCTTCAAGAAAAGAATTACATATGCATCGTGTGTAAAGCCGGTAGATTATAAGTAAAACGTTTGCATGGTGGGTAAAACAAATGCGTTGTGGGTAAAGATAGTTGAATTATTGAAAAAATTATCTATTGGGGTAGAAACCGTTACCAAACTTTAAGGACCTAATCACATATAAGGCGAGTTGTCCATTGGAAAAGGGTTTTCCCTGTTTCGCGAGCTTTTTTGGGGGGAGCTAGTTTTACATGCAATCTCTCTTTGTCGATCTGGGCCCAGTTGTTCAAAGGTCGATTGGCACTAATTCAGGATTCAGTTTTTAATCCATTCTCGTTTTTCTTACGATCCATAAACTGGCTTGGCTTTGAAATTTGGGGTTAACATGTTTAAAGTGTTGGAAATTATGAGCAGTGATCATGAGCAAAGAAAACCTTTTATTGTAAAAAAAAAAAAAAAAAAAATTACAGTTAAAAAAAGTATTGTTTCAATTTTGCCTTGAGCCAGGGTTAACCACCTTTTGAACGTCCCAGCCCTGAAAGTTTCAAATGCAACCAAGATAAATCAGGGGAGTAGGGTGGGGGTCTGCTGAAGTAGGGTTTACACTGTCTTAAAGATAGAGATATCCCAAGGGGTAGAGTTAATCTTGTTCCAGTTTTGATTACGAGTTTTCAAAGCGTCTTCACGTGACATTACCATATATTTCTTTTATTGTGTTGCACGGAAAATGTGCGAGTACTCCATACACATTCTTTCTTCGATTAGGAATAGGAAAATTAAAAGTGTTATTTTCGCTTAACACAGGGTTTGGGAACAGACGAAAAATCCTTCAACTTTTTGTTAAAGCACCTGGCCAAAACAATATTTTCTTCTCCAGATGATAGCGATTCCGAAACAGAGGTAGGCACTTTTTCTCATTTTTTTTGTTTAACGATGAGGATGATCGATAAATATTACTCAGCAATTTATAAAGCTTTTAACGTTCTAAGACTTTAATGAGAGCGACCTTATGCAGCTTCCTTTTGCAGAAGCACGACCGTACATAAAACGATTTGAGTAAAAATCGAGAGACTAAATATTTTGTTTAACTGATTTGATTATAATAACTAAATTGTTGAGCACCAAAAAGCCCTTCTTGCCAACATCTCCGCTGACTATGCTCCCTTCCAGGCTGAATTCTTTAGGAAACTGACGTTTCAAGCGTTCGCCTTTGTCACTGTTACTCTAAAGTTTCACTAACGCTAACAATTCAACCTAAAATTGATTAAACTTAAGTAAATAGTTTTTAAAAAAACTATTTAATGCGTCGGCGAGTAGATATAAACTATGAAATAATTTTGATAATAAATTATCATCGCCGTAAAGATGAAGAAGCTGACGTTTCGAGCGTGAGCCCTTCACAATGGCTGCAATGAGTCGCGCAAAAGAAAGGAACAAAAACTTATTTTCAAACTCGGTACCTTGGCTCCT
>JAOEHV020008276.1:0-18962 GCA_025447995.2 Isaurus tuberculatus | reverse complement strand
ATCACGAGCTTAATTTGCATATAATAAAAATCTAAATAACTTTGAAGTGAAGAAAGCTTTTGAAAAGTGGAAAATGCAATTCTTGTTCTTTCGAAATGTGCTTTAACATATCTTAATAAGACAAAAATCAAAGACATCGAGATTTAGTCATAGTGGCACTTAAATGACTCTAAGTTCTGTAGTACTAGCATACCTATTACAGGTGGCAGAGCCCAATTACTCATAAGCTGACCAGCACTAACCTTCAGTTAAAATCTCTATCCATGTTCCAGTTTCCTAAGTCCTTTAAATTGACGCTTGAAGATCGAAGGAGACATACATGTTTTTTGGAAACATTTTTTAAGCAAGGTAAATCCCTTTTTGTGAAGAAACTAGTTTAAGAGTTTTAGTTACCTAGGGTTAATGTTAACCAGTTTTTAAACAATCGATACCAGGTTAAAAATTTAGCTTTAATAAGCTTTGATAATTATTTTTTGGTTAGGGTTAGGTCTTTTCTGCCAAAATTGACCCAGCTTCCTATGTCTATAACGGCGGCGTAGTTGACGCAGTTGGTAAGATCTTTGCCTTCCAACCACAAGGTCCCAGGTTCGATTCCTCTGCTCTGCCGAAATTTGAACAATTGTGTGACCTTCTTTTCCGCCAAAGCTTACTCAGCTTTCCATCCTTACGAGGTCGGTAAATGGGTACCAGCTTCGGTTGGGAGCTAACCTGCGATGGGTTAGTGTCCCGTCCAGGGGGAGTCAATGACTCTCATCCGCTTAACACTACAGAAACCGGAGATAAGCACTGACTCCAATGTACCACTAGGCTCGAAAAAGGATTTAGCTTTCCTATGTCTATAAGGCCAATAAAAGGAGTATCTTTTTCTGAAGGAACTAACCTGAGACAAACTAGTGTCCTATCTAAAGGGAGTCAAAAACTTTCGTTCGTGTTACACATTTTATAGAAAATGAGCCACCTCGTTGGCTAACGAACATTATAAAAGAATTTTAAATGAATTGTGCACGGATTGTTATTATTTACAGGTAAATTCAATTTGGGAGGCAAAACTCTTGGAAAACTTATGAAAAACATTTTTAAATATCTGGTTAGGCTGGAGTGTCACAATCCTGACCTGTTAAGCTGAGTTGGTGCAGCTTGTGGTAGATGAGAGCTGCATCCCTGGCAGATACTCGGGCATAATCCTTGCAATCAGCTGTTTCCTTGGATGCTTTCATAGTCCATCCACCTGCAAGGGAGGCCAACCACCGTCCAACCCACAGCCTGTGGAGTATATGACGCACTAGATTCCACACCAGGCCACACACAACATCAAGCTTGGATGTCGGCAGAGGCCGACCTAAGGCGTGCAAGCAAATCTCCAAGTTCCTGGCAGCAGAAATGTTGTCTCCCTAAGGAAAATAAAATAAGCACAAAAAACACATTTTTTTCTGGTAATAGAAAATAAAACAACCAAACGTATGTTAGCAAAATGAAGCAAATAGACTAGACTATTTAATGTCTTGGATTTCAACACTTAAAAACACCACACATTAAAGTAAATACTTTTTACTTTACATACATTCACAAAAAAACCCTTCACAATGAAAGTCTACTAGACCCAAAGTATTTTTTAAGAAACTACATTCCTTGCCAACTTTAAACAGTACAGTATCCATGATTAAAATAACAAGCCAAGACCTCCAAATTCTGTCTATGTTTTGTTATGGAAGTGATGAATTCTCCAAGTATCATTTAAATGAAACTTTACTTAATCTTACAATAACTTGTTAAAGAATTCACAATTTTTCAATTTCAATTTTGTTGTGAAACCTCTCCCATAGGACTTTTCAGGTTCACATTTAAGTTAATACAGGGTTCAACAGTAGAGGGTCTTAGATTACTGCTACAGCGGCTCACATATATTTCAAACATTACAAAATACCTGCGGTGAAACAGATAAACCAAAACACTAGGATCACTACCCAGCTCTTTTTGCTCAGTGTGTGGGTTCTTTTACGTAAGTCTCCCGATAGAGTGTCAGGAGACTTGACCTACAGTTCAACATCCTTATCAGAGAAGAACACTAATTTTTTTAATGTTTTTAACAAATACAAACCCTTGAAAGATCAATATCAGCTTGATTTCTGTGTCGCCAGAACAAGACAGCAGCATCTGTTTGTGGCTTGGTGACAGGTTCACCGTAAACAAAGATTCTCATTAAAATTCCAAGGACAACTACAAGATGAACGGTCCACTTCAATGCTAACACCCCAAACCACATCAACCAGTTGTCCTTCAAAGTTTCCACTGAATCAATGGCATTGAGTGTGCGACCTCCGCTATGCAATGCATTGTAATCAACTCCTGATGAAAATATGGAACCTGTAGACAACGGTATACTTGTTTTAGAGATAGTATTGGCTCAATAACATACTTGAAACTATTTTGTCACAACTGAACAAAAAGTAGTCAAATGGATACAACTGTTAGTACAAATGGTGGGCACATAGTAATTAAATCATTTTTAAAAATGCCAGACTAACAAAAAATAACTTTCACAATATTTACTACATAGGATGGCATGAAACTGTTAAATAAATATGACTTTCATTTTTAAAAGCAAACACTCCCTACATTTTCTTGAGTATTAATTCAGGGTTCGTACATAATCTTTTGACGCTCTGAAATTCCATGATTTTCAATGACTTTTTCCATGACCTTTCATAATTTTCAATGACCCAGTGCTGTTCAATTTTTTTCTCGATAACTAAGAAGCATTCTCAATTTGTTCTTTTCCTAGCATATTAACCAAGATGAAGAAGGGGAACTGATCTTAGTTTGAGATGTAGCAGCATTACTACAATAATATTCAGACGAAAGTGTACAATTCTGTGCAGTAATTTGGGTTTCCCTTGTTCTTCACGTTGTTTGTGGACAATGCATCACAATTATACCAATTTTCCATGACTTTTCATGACCCTAATCGAAATTCCATGACTTTCCAGGTTTTCAATGAACCATACAAACCCTGTAATTGGTGCATGTAACTACTTAAGTCCTGTAATCTCCTTTTGACAACAAGAGATAAAATCTCACAAAAAATTTTCCTATACTTAAAATAAAATTATTACAGACAAAGTGTGAAAAATTTTGATCTTGTCTGTTAAAAAAATCAATCAAATATTTTTACATATTACCGAGTGCGATTTTAGTGAGCTTTACAATGTCAAATTTTCCCAACACACAAATAATTGGATTGTGAATAAAATTTAGTTCTCTATGGCCACTTTCAAATGAATCCACCATTTCCATACCTTTGTTGAACTGAGGAAGTACAAAGCTGAGTGGACTGAAAAAAAGGAATGCAAACAAAAAAGTGCACAATGCGATGCGTGTTCTATCAAGCATTCCACAGCTACTGAGTGTTAAACTTTCAATCTTCAGTGGATGCTGCCTTGCTTCTTGACTCAAATCTGGGGAGCTCTCTGGTGATGATGCTGGAGTGAGAGGGGTAACAGTAGGTTTTTCTGGCAACTTTTCATCTTTTGCCTTTTTCTCAGCTGCACATTGTTGTTGCTTTTTAATAAGACTGTCAATTGTATCTACAAGTAAACATTTGTATCAGTTTAGGGAAGGCTAAAGTAAGTTATTGAATAAAGAAAACATTAACTGAATCAGGTTATGAACAATCTTCAAAACTATATGTGACTGTGCAATTTAAACAACTGTAAAAGAGAAGCCTTTTAAAAATTCACTAACAATTGAAGGGTCTAGTGCAAAAACCATGTAAGTGACTTTGTATGAAATACTAAATTCTCCTAAGGTACACTGAAAGATAATAGGGGTAATATTGGGAGAGTTGAAATCTTCATAAAGTTCTGAATTCTTCCTCTATTATCCCTTTAATGTTGGAATAATTGAAAATTACATACTAAATTCGATGAAGTTTTGATTCGATTCTCCATACAATATCCATATTATCTCTATGTAATGCTTGGGAGAATTTAGCACTTAATACAAAGTCACTTACATTGTTTTTGCAGTACAAGACCCTTCAATTTACTGTTAGTATCAAGGCTTGTTTGTTTGTTTTAGATGACTAATAAAAAGCATAAAAGTGTAACTAGACATACCCCTCTGCTGTTGCGCCATTTTCAAAGCCATATTTTCTTGCTTCAAGCGAGCATTTTGTACCTGAAGATGTCTCACATAATCAATTGCCTTTTTCAGTATCCCAGCCTTGTGCATCTGTGAAATGAAATACACTGAGTTATAAGAATTTATAGATTTGATATACATGTAACATCACTTTGATTGGTGGAAAAATGAGCTTTACCAAAGAACTGAGTGACAGTTAACAAGGCAACTTTAAGTTTTTAAAGGAAAAAAATTAGCATTTTAAGAGCATTAAACCCAGACTTTTAGTCAAGGAGTAGCAGTCTGAAGTTTAAAGGAATTTTTTAAGTACAAATTCCATTTTGATGTATAATATTTAAGTTTTTAAAATTCATGCTCAAACACACATGATAAAATGAACTCTGTTAGTACAACAAGAAGTATTATGTTTTGTTGTGAAGTTTTTCTAACACCCTATACCATGTTCTGTATAGTAACAAAGCAGTTGGGGAATGACAAGAACACTCTAAATTAACACAGACTGAGATATGCCCCAGCCATAAATTTTCTTTCAATACTTTTGTTACCTCAAATTTGATGCTCCATTGTTAACAAAATTTACTTACTGCTGAAACTTAAATCCATCAGAAACTAAGGGTGTGTTAGGCAAAGAGACTGTCTATTGTTGTTTTTAAAAATCACTTCCATTATTACAAATAGTTAAAAAAACTCTGAGATGAAAAAAATGATACCTTTGGTTCTGTACCACAAACCAGCTCTTTAAGTTCTAAAATTTTGTCATTGATACTTGTTCGATACCGCTTCTCTATTGCATTGTGAGCAGAACGTTTTTCTGATTTGGGTGGAACTGGACCCTGTTTTGTGATGCGGCTTATTGGGACTTTACTATCCAGTACAATAGGAACGGTTATCACTGAGGCACTGCTGGTCTTGTTCTGCCCTAAGCTTGCTTGGATCTGGGGGTTGCTCAAATCAAGAGTTGCTACCATCCCTGATCCTGTTTTTATCAGCTGAGGCTGTAACAGCACCTGAATAAAAACAGTTCAATCAACATATAATTTTATGGCTTGCATACTAACTTGCTAACAACAGCTCACAATTTCTTTCCAAACTGAAGCAATAACATTATAGGCAATCTGAGCAGTTATGGTTAAATAATATGTACAAAATGCTAAATTTTACAAAATTTTATCAATTATCATGACAACCCAATGGTTCATAAAAATAATTATGTCATTTCATATGTCAAATAATGCACAAACTCGGTCACACAAAACTGAAATAAGCTCCAGTAGTCTGGAAACAATTCACTTTGTGGGAAAAGCAAAAAAAATGTTTCTCATGCTGAATATTTATGATGCTCTGAAAGAAACCCCAGGCCTGTCAATAAAAGACATGCGATCGCACGCACATGTCTATTCACACACCTAATGAAAGCAGACGTGTGATCCATTGCACGCCTAAAATATATAATTTATCGTTTCTCACTTTTAAGTTTTCATTTGATTTAAAAAATGTCACATAGTTTATATGCACTGAAAAACGTTATCTCACAGGGCTCGATTTTAAGGAAAATGTTTTGTTGTACATGGGCCGTGGCAACCAAAAATTATTTGTCAGTCGTTGCTCAAAAGTTGAAGCAAAATGTTGCCTCAAATTAAGTCCCAGGGTCCTCTCTCAGACCTGCTTCGCTTACATGCTGCTAACAAGTCTAACATTTCAGCTGAAATGGCTGAGTTGGAGATCTGTTGTTGATTTTTTTGATTATAATTAATGATCGATCGGTTGGGGCAATCTGATTATTTCCAATGATCGATTGTGAAATCTCAACCGATTCCCACCACTAGTTTTACCTGCATTGATGCTTGTTTTCACTTGAAGTTCTATGGGAAACAAAGGTTAAGGCAAATCCAAAGGCATGCATACCCCCCACTCCTCCCACTCCATTCTAGATTTCTTCATATTTGAGTTACAAAACTATTTTTGCTCAAGGCAGCCACCTACTTTGAAACATTAAAAAAGCCCTGAAAGAGTGTTTTGGATAGATGTCCCAAAAAGACTGAATTGCTGTACTTACAGTGACTGTCACAGTAACTTGGGACTCTAATGCAACCACTAAAATCTGGAATGAAAATAAACCTGGAAAAAAAACAGCTAAAAGCCAGCACCTGTTGGACTTGCTGTACTGCTTGTTGCTGTTGCTGTGGTATTGCTTGCGGCTGAGGAGGAGATGCAGGAGAGGATGGAGCAGATGACTGTTGTGGAGATGAGGGATTTGATGAACCTGGTGATGAAACAATTGATATGGGTGATTGAGGCTGTACAGGTTGAACGGCAGATATGGCAGTTGTAATGACTGGTTGCTGAATTGGTGCACTGACAATTGGTGCTGTGTCTGTTGCACCTGACTGTACTGCAGGGTTCTGTACTGCAGCTGTGTTCTGGGACTGCTGAAGTAACATCTGCAACAATTGCTGGGTCAACATAAGTTGTTGATTCTGCTGTTGGCTCTGTTGTTGCTGCTGTTGTTGCTGCTGCTGCTCAAAATAAAATAAAAAGAATCTGTCAGTTACAGAGTTTCTCACAGTTATAAAGACAAAAGCAGCCACAAGTAGGGCAGAAAAATCTTCTCTTCAATCAATGGCAATTTATCGCTTTTAACAAAGGACAAAGACATATCCACCTCAAACAAACATTGCTTTGAAGGTTAATTTTAGCATATATTAATCAATGAAAATATCTTTGATGACCCATTAAACCTGCTTTTTTTTCACATTCAAGTTTAGAAATCATAAAGATATCCCTTTCTCCTTTTAATATACTCTAAGTTTGAGTAAAAAATCTTTCCTTAAGTAATAATTGTTTCAGTCTATTCAGTTGTGATTTTGTTTGAAAATTTGAGAAAACACTAAATGTACCTGTACTTGCTGTGCCTGTAAAATCTTTAGGATCTGCTCACTCTTAACTGGTTGCGACAGAAGCTGCTCAAGGGACAAATCTTCCTGCTGTGTCTGACCTTGTAGCTGCTGTGGCTGCAGTGGTCTTTTTGGTTGTTGCTGCTGCACCTGCAGTTTCTGGTGGTTCATCAAAAAATCTTGCATCTGCTGAAGTGGCTGGTTTTGAGTGACTGTTTGACCTGGTTCTAGTTTTTGGTTTATTGTTGTTGGTATCACAAGACCAGCAGCTGGGGTCATGGACTGACTGGACGAAACTACTTGGTTTGGCGACAATGGCTGCTGGGGAGAAACTGGCAGGGGTGGTGTAAGGGGTTGTTTTGGAGAAACTGAGAGGGGTGGTGACAAGGGCTCACCCTGGGAAAAGAGTGGCTGCAATGGTTCCTGCTTTGGTTGAAATATCTTCATCATGGACTGTTCTTGTTCTCGTTGTAAGCCCAGAATATAGTCACTGATGTACTTAGATGTCTCGTCATCAGCTTCAAGATGATCAGGCGGAGTTGTTGGTGGTGATAAGTCATCCATTGGCTCTGTCTTGACAGTAATATTACCAAATGGGAAAACATTTGGGCTCATACCATCAGGTTGGTCATCTTGACACAAGTACTGAACAATATCTGTCAAAAAAATGATTGATATGTAGTAGGGCTCAGATGTCCTTCCTCAAAAACCACATACTAAAAAATAAGTTTCAAAAAAGAACCTAAAGACTTCAGAATATTAGGAAAAAAATCATTTAACATTGAATCAAAAAGTAGCAGTATGAAAACTTGTCTTAGAATAAATAAACTAGAACACTGTGAGAACATAAATTTTGTTTGAAAAAAGTATTACCAGAGGTATTTAGTGAAGGCTGTTCACCTAGGTGCACTATTCCTTTTAACACTCAAACCTGATAATTGCTAGGATGGAAAATTCTTATGAATATATTTTTCAAAATTAACGCATTTCAAGAATTTCAGTTTAATTCAGTTTTCGAAATTATCAGCCACAAATTTCCCATTGGTTAATACTTTGTTTGCTTTGATTACCAGTAATTGTGAAAAGGTCGCAGGCTTTTTTTGCTCAGTTCAAACCAACTTTAAACAGTCAGTTAATTGAACAACTTTTTCTGTCACTGTATACAAAACCTAACAGAAAATTAATCATCTCTGAAATCATGTTGACTTCATATTTTGACAGTTTGTTTTTAATTTCCCAAACCAGCCATCTGTTAAATAAAAACAACGCTTAGCCTTCATGTAGCATACATGTATGTGATCTTTATTAAAGGAGAATAAAAATTCTTCTTTTAGGTCACTCTATTATTTTTAAGAGGAACAACATCTCATTGAGGTGAGTAATTCCAATAACTTCTTTGTGATAACCAGAGACCAAAAACTTTACTTTCTGACCCTGCAATGCTCAAATATGTAAAATACCACAAATAGCATGAAGAAACACTTGTAAAGAAAAGCATTTGCAGTCAGGCCACGTGTAAAAGGATATTAATAATTCAAGGGGGATGATTATCACATGCTGTTTACATGGTCTATTTTCATAATCAGGGTGTAAACAAAATGAAAGATAAAAATGAATGAGGGTCTGTACAATTATTATTAAAATAAATATAATAAAAGTATGTCTTAAAGTTAACAGTTTCAACTAAGGAGCATATCAAAATAACACTATATTAATTCTTGTGAAATTAGTACATTATCAAGCCTAAAGTATCAAACAAAAAAATTGAAAGCATACATATATCAATTTAACAATTTTATGGATTAAAACTATGTCTCTATTATAAATATAAGTCACATTCTTTTACAGAAGAATATTAAATAAAATTAATAACACCATACCAATCTAATGTAATTAGTAAACTTTAAAGTAAAATGTATTGTACATGATTGTCACACACCCATACTAAATATAACAATAAACACTTAAAATTACTGTCTCAGTTATATATTTAGTAAAGCTGTCAAACCACAGGTATTGAGTTTGAGACTTACACCCATAATAATTTTACAACTTTATGCTCACAAAAACACTAAAGAACAGGGGTTTTATGTGGACCTTTTTTATTGTACTTAAAAAGTAACTGCATATTTAACCAAAAACCTAAAACTGCAATGAATCATTCTGCTTCGCATTTATTTAGCCTTAATGAAACATTTCAAATAAAGCTATTTTCCAAATTCATTGAGAAAACATTTAATGGATTTTTGGAAAATTTAAAGTTTCACAAAATGCTGATTAAAATCATGACGAGTCTATCATACTTGGGCCTTATGCTTTTGGTGATTATGTTTGCTTGAGATATTCTTCATATAAGACTTTCGTCACAATTGTACCTTCAAGGGGGAATCCCCAGCAATAATTGATCTTAATAAAGATTTTAATTCTCAGAAATAGAGCTATCCCTCGAAAAAGCTTAAAGAACAACCACTTTCTCTGATTAGCACGATGTCAGTAACTTGCAGAAAGCGCTTTAAACTTTTGCTTTTATGTGCGCGCGCCTTCTAGTGTGAGGAAAATTGAAGTTAAGATATTAAGGCACTAATAATTTTTAGCACTTTTTCACAATAAAATGTAGTGGTTAATCATTAAAGTTCTTAAAAGGTACGTTTAAAAGTGTATCTTTACGGAAATGTACACCTTATGTTTTAATATCTTGAAGCGAACACAATGAGTAAGTCTATGTACAGGAATCACATACTGAAACAGGAAATGTGAAAAGCGAGACAAAAACATTTTATCAGCGGCAAATGTTTGATCTTCTAAAACACAATGGAAAAAGGGCAAAATGAAAACAAAATAGAAATGAACCTGCTGAATTCAAAAAGGAGTGAAATTATAATGCTACTTAATGAGCATGGACAAAGACCAAAAGAAGTGTTACATTAAATATGTCAGACATCATGCGGCGGTTGTCCCATTTAACATCGATCTATTTGATTTTCGAATGCTTTAAAAAATAATTTGATAGGGGAGCTTGGGTAATGATTTACAGCCTTATCACATAGGCATTTAAGTTTACAGCTGATTTACAATGTTTTTTGTAACAAACACGTTACATGTTTATTATCAATGAGAAAGCACGCGTCCTTCTACTTCCAGCAACCACACGCCACAGATGACGTCACCAAAACACGCTTTTTTCTTCCCGAAATGCAACAAAAATTAGCACAAAAGCAACTTACCAGAAAGATCATCCATTGTATAATCATTCATGTTTGTTTCTTGATCGGAATTTTGCCCCAGAACGGGCTTAGACTCACTCAAGAGGGTCGACCATCTCTCGTTGGAAAGGCCGGCCATTTTGGCTTCCATGGCCTCACTGAGCTGTAACCAATCAGAAAGCGAGTAGATATCGTACGATGTATTACGTCACTCACAACTTTGGAATCAGAAGCATGTCTGAACAATTGCCAAAGTCGATTATTGATCGGAAATTTTCGATTTACCGAAGGACCTTCGACTTGTGAACATTAGAGAGGAGTCTGGGATTGTTTTGTACTTCTTGTTGCTATGGTATGACGTCATTCGTACCTTGCCGACATTAATGGCTTCTGCAGTACAATTTGAAAACAAAATAAAATGTAGTAAGAAAAGCGTAAAACTTGATACTAGATGCTCGAGATTTGGATGAAGGTAAATTCGATTCTTTTAGTTGTTTTTTGTAAAAGTTATTTTTTGGTAAAATTGCTTACCTATCTTTTAAAATAACCGTACAGTTAGTTAAGCGAACGCTGGCAAAAAATGAACCCGATGTTTTCTTAGTGAAATTTTGTCAATTTTACCCGCGAAGTTTCGATAACTACCGTAAAGATTACAAAATTATTCTATTGCGCTTTATTCTGTTTTATGTTGTCTCCAGTCTGAATCAAAGATCTTGCACTTTCTAGAGATTCCGCGGCGGTTTCGCTATGACAGCTTGATGTTATACTAGGTAACGATATACACTACAGAAAAATTATAAAAAATAAGGTATTTCTTTTATTCACGTGAAAAAGAAGCACTCACTGGTTTCTGGTAAAAAGTAACATGATGCTAACAAGTGCTATCTACTCATTGGTTTTTAAAGTTTGTAAACATATTTTGCACTTTAAACTGTATTCGTTAAGAAAGAGAAAAGATTGCGAGACTTTAATTAAAAGTACTTATTATCTTTTGGTTTAATTGGTAATTATTAATAATTTCAAATTTAAAGCTTATCTACTAAGTACAGTTTTAAAACTAAAAAACATGCTAAATATAGATAGTAACAATATTTTTTTATATATAAAACTTTTGTTCTTGTAGATAGAAAGGCTTTAAGTCAATTTTATTTGTCATCCACAGTTTAAGACATAATAACTCAGAGCAAGAGAAGAAAATCTCAATATGGCATCGACAACTCTTCCTGCAATTAAAGTTGGAGGAAAGGTTACACAACAGGTGATGAGACAAATCCCCTCACCACCCATCAAAGGCTTACCAATGGGTAGTGCTGGTGTTCAGTTGATAGGAATGCAGAGGGTTGACGTAAGGTCACGAAATGGAGGTACTTTTTCCAAAAGTATACAACAACAGGATTCAAAAAATGAAGCAAGCTTTGAAAAGATTGACACTGCAAGGTACCAATGTTAGAAATTTCTTTATAAGGCATGCTACTGATTAAGAGGGTTAAACTTTGAGTGACCTTTGTGAAATAATTTTTGATATATTGGGTACCAAGGTATTTTAAAACTCAAGTTGATGTTGACTAAATTATGTTAAATTTTCAAAATGTCTTAAAAATAATTATATACCTTATTGTTTGGTTCTTGATCAGAAATGATTTCTTAAAACAAAACGAAGCAAATGTTAACATTAAAACCCGACGTTTCTGCATCATCATGACACAATTCTCAAGGCAAAGTGAGTAATTAATGCAAAGATTTGATTTCTATAGTCTCTACGAATTAGCATAATAACAAAGGATCACAAGATATTCAGGTAAATACCTTTGCGCAAATCGAGTCCGTTTGCTCATTTAGGGATGGTTTAAGTTTTCTTATGAAAAGCATCTCATTAATTAAACAATCAAATTTGTTAGAACATTAATTTATGTGAAATTGAGACTATAGAAATCAAAATTAATTAATGTTCGCTTTAAATACTCACTTTGCCTTGAAAATGGTGTCATGATGATGCCGAAACGTCAGCTTCTAATGGTAATATTTGCTTTGTTTTATTTTTTGGTTGACAATTAATATCTAAACTTAGGTTTCTCTGAACTTTTTAATATAAAATGTGAGTTTGAGCATGAAAATATAACAACATGAAATTATGGGTGTAAGAAATTTCCAATAAGGGTCATATTCTTGTTATGTGGAGTTATTTCTTTGCAGGTTATGGGATATATAAGATCTAACTAGAGTTTAACAGAGCAGCCAATATTTACTTGATAATTAATTTCCAATTTAGCTAATGATGAAACTGCGTGCTAGGCTTTGCCATAAACTGAAAGAGATCAAATTTTAATGTAAGCAGAATCGGTACGTAAAATTGAAGTTCTATTATTATCATTTCTTACTTTATTCTATTACTGAAAGTATTAATAGTTTTGATGTGACCAAACTTAATATTATTGAGTATTTTCTTATAGTTTAAAAGAAGTCCTGAGAAGGACTGTTTTCAGTGAGTTGTAATTTTAATTATTTATCTTGTGAAAGTCATCATCAGAGTTAAATTCATGATGAATTAAGTACCGCACAGGCAGTTGGGATCTCAGTGCCTAATAAACAACAGTCTTTCTCAGAACTGCTTTAATCTAGTGTATGATCACTTAACACGATGTATTGAATAATAATGATAGTGAATTTTTTGTTGCTGTTAACTTTGTAGATATCGAAATAGCTATGAGCACAATCTGTGTGTGGATATGTTGAAGGAAGGTTTCCATCAGTCATTCTGTGAGATGTTTGGGCTTATGAGTCAACAAAGAGAAGACCACGAGTTGCTTGGCCCAGAGTCTGTTCTTCAGGAAGAGCCTTTGATTCAGAATCAACCTGAGAAACTAGATCAGTTAAAGTATCATCTAACAGCTGCTGAGGCTGCACAGAGAAGAGGTATAATTTGATTTACTCTCAGACTGATATTCTCCTGATATATTATTATTTCTGACATGATAAATGCGGGGATAATTATTTAATGTAAGTTAAAATTGAAGGCAATTTGGTTGGCACAGTTGGTAAAATCTCTGCCTTCCAACCACAAGTCCTCACATTGACCCTTGGCTGTGTGAAGTATTGAAATTTACATGTGACTGATTTTAATTTTCTGCCCAAAGCTTAATACCCAGTTTCCATCCTTTCAAGGTCTAAAAAATAGAGTTAAGATTTCCTAGCTTCTTTTTTTTTCAGAAGCTATAACCATTGATAGATTTAGCAGTTTCCAGGGGGAGATTTTTTACACTGTAGAAAGCAGACTAGACAATTTGCCTGCAAATGAGTAACTAGGCTCGGAGAAAGGGCTTTCAAAAAGCTTACATATTGTTGTGTTAAAACTCAATTTTATAAATACTGTTTAGAAAGACAATAACTAAATTCTATTTCTAAAGCATCATAAACCCAAACATATTTGTTTACATATAAAATAGTTTCACTGACAGCAAATTAAGTTAAAGCTAATGTGTTATTATTAACTGCAGTTGTAATAAATTATATGTTGGATAATTCAGTCTGCCTTAAATCTTCTAATCTAGGCCAAATGCCTTTACTCATTCAAGTACGCTCACTCTTCACTAGTTTTCACTTCTTACATAATATATTCGATGACTGTTAACATTTTTAAATGTTTGTGGTTTTTAGGGAAGATGGAGGTGGTATACAGCAACCGACTGATGTTGGCTCAGTTCTTTGAGCAAAATGGAGATTATTGGTTGGCAGATCATTTCTATGGTTCATGCTTGAAAACCAGTCTGAAAATTAGAGGAGATGGAAGAAGAAAGGAAAGTGAAGCTAATGCAAACATGGGTATTGCTTTAGAAAAGCGAGGTATTATTTCTAACTTGGTGATAAAATTTATAACTAGAGTTGCAAAGGTGCTGATCTATAAAGTTACTGACCTTTTTCATTTACTTCAGTTGATTAAATTAGTTGTGTAATTTTTTAAACTTTATTTAATCCCTCTTGTGATTTAAAACTGCTTCAAAACAGAATTATTGTATTAATGATCTTGAGTTTTCCTATTTGTTGATTTTCTTCTCAAAAGGTTTTAATTAGCTTTTACCAGTTTGTAATTAAAAATAGAAATAATTGGTTGGTTTTCTCTAAACCTTACTTCTATGCATTGGTGTTGAAGTTTTCTGACTCTGTGAGTTATTTGTAACAACTAGGTTACATGGATAAAGCAGCACAGTACTTTGAATCATTTTACAACCTTACAAAGGGAAGGCTGTGGCAAACAGACAATGGAGAGAATATACATTCTGTTGCTTGTGACCACTTACGAAGAGTTTACACTAACATTGCAGATGAGGTAAGTGAAGAATATAGTATATGCCGTATTTCTTTGGAATAGTTTAACTCTGTCATCAAGTAGTTTCAGGCAACATTAACTCAATATTTAAGTAACTTTCTCATATATCTCGCACAGGTTAAAAAGGAAGATGTACAAGAATCTATTAAGCATCTTCTGAAAGCATATGAGATGGCAAAGGAATGTAAGTGACATGTTATAAGACTGCAGTAGAGTTTTCTATAACTGTTGATTATGTATTCTGGTAGTACTGTTGGATCAGTTTTCATTGATAATATTTAGAAAATGTTAGTCATCATTAGAGATGTTTACTACACTCTTCCACCCTAAACTTGAAATTCAATATTAAACATATTTGAACTTTTTTTACCTCAGGTGGTGAAGTTAGCAAGGAAGGCATGGCTGGCTTCAGGTTGGGGAGTGCATATGAAGAAGTTGGAGATGCTGAAACTGCTATTCTTGTAAGTATAGTACAACCAAGAGAAACTAAAATTTTTGGTTTGAAATAGGTTATGTTATAAAAAGATAAATAAATTCTGGATCCACTAGATAAATAAAGCAAATAGGTTTTAATTAAATATTTTACTAATTGAAAACAAATGTATACTGTACTGTAGGCTACTTCTTATAAAGAAAAAAATGGTTCTCAACTTTTGAGTATAAGTTCTTTCTACCCGAGGAATTTTTTAACTAAATTCTCATTGATTCTGCAACTGATAAAAAATAAAATACTTGAAATTATTAAAAAAAAGTTTGACATAGCTAAGCACAAGGAACAACTTTTGATTGCAATTTAAAATCTTACAACAGCAATGAAAATAAACTTGAACTTAAACTACAAATATTTTGTAAAACCTTGCACTTGTCAGTTATGTTTAACATGTGTTTTCTTGTTTATAATCTATTACAAGTTTATTTTTTAGACTGGTATCAATTAGACATCAAAATGTTGATACTCTGCAGTTTAAATTCCAACTAAACTATATATAATAAAAGGGGTTGAATTTACTATAACTAAGATGGTGGTAATTTAAACTCTCTAAAAATTACTATTAATAGGAAGTTTTTTACATTCAGTACCACAGTAGCTATCTTGAAAAATGCCAACAAAGCTCTGATGATGTTGGTATGGGAAGAGCATGCCAAGCACTTGCAAGAGCTTATCAAATGTAAGTAATAAAATTGAAAATTAACATTCAGTAGTGTGAAAAAAAGAGTCAACAAAATTAATTTAAGAAGTCAAGACGTTTTGAGTGCTATCAGAGCACCTAGTGCATTGACAAAGAGCCAAAGTTCAAAATTCGAGCTCCTTCCACTACTTATGATGAAGTTCATAATATTTTAACCCGAGTTTTTTTAATGGTTATTGTAAAAGTGAGTCTCTACCAAAGTTATTGATATTTGAAATAATCTTTCCAGCTATGTAAATACAAATTTATAATTTCAAAAGATGCAATTAAAACTTATGACATCCGTGACATCAATCCCACACCCTAACCAACTGATGTAGTCACATCCATTGGGGGTAGATCAACTTTAGTGGGTCCATCAATATCGCGTAAAGGTATATAGTCATTTGTGTGAATGAATTTGTTGCCTGTTGATCACCTTCATATGACTTAAATTGACCCATTGCCGAATATCTTTAAACAAAAAGTGTCTCATGTAACAGCAAAGTTTGCTGTTTTGCAGCACACTGTTTACAGTGCTATATGTTTCTTAATTTAGGCAGGGAGACACTGAAAGTTCTTTAAAGTATCTCGAGATGTTCGTAGAGCTTGCAGATAGATCAAAGCAACTTCCAGAACAGCAGAGGGCCTGTAGTTCACTTGGAGCAATTTATAACTCACTTGTAAGTACTCAGCAGAGACCCCTTTTTATACAGATTGATAATTGATGGAAAGGAAATAGAGATTTATTTCATGGTGCTTGGAGTAGCTACACTAACTTGTAGTTTAGCTTTGAGTGTTGAAAAGATCGTTTACAAGTGAGAGAAGTATATCTCCAGTCACCCTAACTGTAATACTTAGTTCGTTGGGGAACAGATGGCAGTTTCTTACTTTACTTACGGCGACGATCAAGAATTTTAAACGTGGGTTGATTAAAACACGTACTGAACTTGTGGAGTAGATGGCTACAAATAAACAATATTAAGCAGGGTTCTAAACAAAAAATCAATGTTTTCCTGCTCCAGCTTAATTTGAAGGCTGACACCCTAGATTAACATAGCTCTAAGTTCCATTTCACTGTTCGTCGATCAAGTCACTTTCTAGTTATTTGCAAATGGACAATGTTCACAAACAACAAACTGTCATGCATTTCTTCGCATTCCAAACTGATGTTTGTGAGATTTCTTGCCGAAAGAGAATGAAACGCATATCTGCATCACCAATTTAGACAACGGATTGTTTAGATTCCCAAGAGATTTAGCTTTCTCAAGTTCAGCAACACAGCTACGCATGTGGCTTATGCAGTCACATTCAGCACATAGATCGGTTACCAAGTTTGGCCATCACACTTGTGACGTCAAAACGGCTAAACTAGCCCCCAGTCCATTAGATAAGAACTTGAAAAAAAATTGGTGTTTTTGTGACAAAACTGCAGTGCACTTTGAATCCTTTTCATGAACACTGGCCATTGGTTTCGTAATTTGTATATCATAAATTTGCAACAAAAAAAATCGTTTCTTAAGTTAACTTTGGTTTTGTTTCACGCGTACAGGGAAAGCACCAGGATTCAGTAAGAATGTTTACACGAGCCTTTGAAATCGCCAATGACTTAGGTGAGACAGAAACTATCGAAAAAACACGAGTTGAACTTGGTATTGCTGTAGCACACACAGTTCTAGGCGGATACTCTGAGTGCATGGACAATTTGGATAAAGCTAATGTGCAGCGACTGTTGGACTTCAAGAGTTCAAGAGTAGAATCATTCACAGATGAAGAAATGAGGGGATATATAGCTCATGTCTCCTATAAAGGCCTTGGAACAAGAAGTGAGGAAAGAAGCTTGTCGGGTTTTAGTCATGCCAGTGCAGTTTCTGATGTTTCAACACAGAATTCCGAAAGAAGTGATTCCAAGAAATCAGATCCAAATGTAGATAGCTCAGTTAGTGACACTGACAGTAATAAAAACAACAGTGAAATGTAAACTAAGCAGTCGTAAAGTTTTTAAGATTTGTTGTAAATAGTTCTTCAATATTTTGAATGCACGAATACACTATGACAATATTTTAATTAGCTTATCTTTATTTTTTAAAATAAATTGAGGCATGAACGTTTTTGTCCTAACCAACTAAGTGTTAATTGCGGTAATCATGAAAGAATCACATTTAAGGGTTTTTTTATGTTTTTACAAAACAAGAACTTCTTGCTCTCTCAACACAATCTATGCTACAAACATTTTCTATCAACTCTCAGGTGCTTAATATAAGGGGGGGGGGTCTTAATGTCCGGGAGGGTTGGAACATTTCTCAATTTTCAATTAGCGGGGTGGTTTTAATATCGGGGGGGGGTCGGAAAATTAGGAGGTGGAAAGTTTTAGCAACTCACAATAAAGAACAAAGAGTGATGGTGATTAAATTGTGAAATATGTTTTTAAAATATGATCCATAAAACAGAAGAAAAGTAACAAAAAAATCAACTAGTCAAACAAGTTCTTAAATATGTTTGGAATCAGTTTTCGAATTATTCCTTTAATTATTCATATTATAGACGCCTTTAATTTGTACAGCAAACAATTCGATGCCTTATCGAGACAAGAAAGATGAAAAAGGGAAAGTATGTTGAAAAATGGTATAGGTTATCCTATTCGATTCCGAAATATAATAAGCGGGGGGTCTTAATAAGGTCCGGGGGGGTTGGAAAAAAGTCGAAAAATTAATAAGCGGCCCCCCCCTCTTGTATTAAGCACCCAAGAGTATATAAAGTAGTACAGCCGCTTTAAGGACAAAGGGAAGCTGCTGTTCGAAGTTCACGAACCAAGTACCTGCTTCGTCCATAAAAGTGGGTTGTTTCAAGTCTTCAAAATATCTCACCGCATCTCTCTTCACGTTTCGCTATTGATGTTTTGTAAAAGATCATGGAAGTTTTCCTCTCCGTCGTGTGAAGTTATCATTTATAAAGTTGCATAGTGTTCGTGCGTAAAAGACTTTAATTTTTTTTATGTTTTAGAAATAAAGTAGGCGCGTTTTTTAGTAGTACTTTTTAATTTTTGAGGAGAGTGGCAAATAAATATTTCTTGAAAAATATCCGTTGATAATGAATTTTTCAGGCTGAACTCAAAAATAGTGTAGAGGAAGAAAATTTTGCAAAGTGTGCTCACAGTTAATATATATGCGTTATTGAACAAGCGTGAGGTCAAGATGGCTGGATATTGGCCAAGTTCTTTTTTTGCGTTATT